>CAKNXH010058434.1:40921-70091 GCA_932178445.1 Andricus quercusramuli | reverse complement strand
GTTCAGATCATGCATTTGTTTATAATAATTGTTGATAAATTAAACAAATTATTTTACGTGACAATAATACATCAATGTGTATCACTGGCAATGAGATTCGAGGACAATCGGAAGAAAATACGGTTTGTTTCTGCCTAAAACTGTTCAAATCATGCATTTGTTTATATTATTTGTTGTTAAAGTTAACAAATGATATCGGACATCACATTTTCATGATCACATGTCACCTCGTTGCTCAGAACAAGCGATTTCGATGCATAAATATACTTCAAAAAAACATAATCCATCACACTGGCTATTTGTTGCAAATATTTGTTTATAACGAATAACTTGACATAACAACAAATTTTTTCTTTCACTGACCCTTGCGCATCAAACCTGAGGCCTGATGCCACTAAAAAAAATTTTTACAGACAATTAAAAAAAAAATGTTGTAAATCAACATTTTTTTCGATGTTTGCAGTTCTATATAAATTAAAAAAAAAATTCATAAATCGGCTTCGACATGTTTCTTAAGAATTTAATGCTGAATTTTTTGAAAAAAAAAGTTGAAAATCGATGAAGAATTGCGAGCTACAGATTATTTTGAACATCGTTTTTCCATTTGGCCCCACTGTGCGACACTCCGACAGTCAGTCGCAATTCGCATTTGAACTCTTTGGTTGTTCTCTCGAATTTATTGTATTAGTGAAATGTTTTATTCCTTCGAATCTCGCAAGGTTAGAAGACCATCGGTCATCGCGATTCGTGCAAGTTAAATTGTTAAGTGTGTGACTCTGTGCGACGACCTATATTCAAGGAAATTTGAATAAACTTATAGTTCTGTGCAATAATTGTGTTATTAATTTCCCGCTACCAGAGAATCATTTTCAGGAGGTCATTTCAATGACCGTTGCAGCAATCGACACATTCATCGCTGGTTTGGAATTCAAATTTTACCGCTTCCATCGTCGTTCTTGTCGGCCATATTGACAAGCAGGGACGTCACACCGCGAAATTTAAAACTAGCATCATTCTTATGTGAGCACGTCAGAGCAAAACGAAGACTCCTCAGAGTCGTGAGGAAAAACGAAACAAGTACCTTTAGAAAGAGAAACTCTTAGCAGAATGCCTGAAGAGCAAGACAGAGCAACGATAATTGTCTCGTTTTTCCTCGCGACTCTGCGGAGTCTTCCTTTTGCTCTGACTTGCTCCATTATAAGTTTAAAAAATTGAAAGCTCTTCAATGTTGAAGATTTCCAATTTGAAGTCTTAGAATTTTGAAGATTTACAATTGAAAATTCTTTAATTTTAACGATTTGAAGTTTGAAATTGTTTAACTTTTAAGATGTATAAATAAAAATTCTTAAATTTTGATTATTTTAAAGATTGTGAAGATGTGTCAAGATTCCAATTCGAAATATTCCAATTTGCAGAAATTTCGAACGTTAATAAACAAAATAACATAATTTTTAATTATAAAACTTAAAATTTTGATAATTATTAATTATGAATTTTGAAAACTGCAAACTTTTCAATTTTAAATATTTATAATTTGAAGTTCTACAGTTTTGAGGAGTTACATTTGAAAACTCTCAAATTTTGAAAATATATAATTGCAAATTATTAAAATTTCAAGATTTACATTTTGAATGTATATACTTTTGAACGCTTTTTTGTTGGAATAGTTCAATTTTAAATACTTACTATTGAGAAGTCCTTAAGTTTAGAGATGTATAAATAAAAATTCTTAAATTTTGATGATTTTTAGGGAGGACTAAAAAATCCGGAAAAATAAAATTGTTGACAGTGTAAAATTCCCGAAGGAGAAAATACCCAAATAATAAAATACCTAAACAATAAAATGTCCAAATAATAAAATTCCCAGATTGGAAAATTCCCCAATATAAACAATTAAACATTTTTCATAATCAAACAAATTTTTAATTATAATGTAGTTTTAATTGTAATTCGGCAATTATCTATCGGGAATTTTATCATTCGAGAATTTTCAAATTCGGTAATATTATAAACTGTCGGGAATTTCATCATTCGCGAATTTGCCAATTCGGTATTATTATAAACTGTTTAAGAATTATTGGGATCCGAAATCTTGACGTCACATGAATGAGATGGCCGCCATAAGCGGGTCGTTTTTGGACGTCTGCGACAAGTGAAAGACCGGGTTTTTGTATTTTTTGTGGATTTCAAAGAAAAAATGAAGTTAAGTATGCTAAAATTTATCGGTTCACGGCATCTAAGCCTTCCTGCAAAAATTTTGCTGGACGAAAAAGAGTTTTGCATACTGGACATGTCATCTTTTGTGGAAAAGAAGCCGAAAGACGAAACTTGTATTAAAGTAATTACATTTTGTATGAACACTTCAAGTTTGAGGGATAAACCTCATGAAATGAGAGGAGAAAGAAGCTTCCAAGGTGTCGTAAAAGATATAGTGTGCAGTTGCAAAACTGGATTGGGGAAAAAGTGCAAACACGTTGTAGCAGTCTTATTCCGATTGTGCATCTAATTTTATATAAAACATATGTGACCGTTCGTAAAGAAAGGGACCTAATGTGGAAAAAATCGATTTTCATTTTAAATATAAGTAAATTGCTTTTTATATTATTAAGCTACAAACATAGGCATTATAAGCTTATGCGGAGACCCAACGAGAGGCCTACGAAAGCCAGCCCCACCACTTGCCACACAGCTGTCGCGACGTGTCCGTGAGCTCCACTGGCTCGTGCCTGAAGGTTGTGTGGTAAGTGGAAGGGGTGCTTTTCGCAGACGCATCCTCACTACTCAAATGCTGGATTGCGGGCTCTGCTATGATCGCCCGTCCTGTAAAATTGATTTATGACGCATTAGGTCCCTTTCTTCGCGGAAGGTTACATATGTCATATATAAGCATGAAAGTGTGAAATACAAAAACTATATAAGCTGTGCGGCTAGCCGTATGGAATCA
The DNA here is from genome assembly GCA_932178445.1 of Andricus quercusramuli. Taxonomy (NCBI): domain Eukaryota; kingdom Metazoa; phylum Arthropoda; class Insecta; order Hymenoptera; family Cynipidae; genus Andricus; species Andricus quercusramuli. The sequence goes on along the minus strand of CAKNXH010058434.1, from coordinate 67,147 downwards.
TCATTTTATCTCCTTGTGAAAAATAGTTTTTTTTCAACAAAAAAATTCGTTACTTTTAGGTTATGTTGCACTTTCATAACAAACCGAATAATAGATTAATTAATTATTAATTAATTATTAAAAAATAGATTAAAAGATTATCGGAAATTAATTTTGACGAAATAGTTAATTGACTTTTTCATAGATTCTAATTCTTTGCAACTGACCTGTTTTTAATCATAACTTTTTTTAGATTCGGGGAGTTTATGAAAACGGACTTCTTAGTATTTGCAGACTTTACTAGAGCAGCCAAACACAGAATAAAGCGATTTTCTTTTCGTCTTCTCGGGACTGAATTTCATTTCTCTAACATCCATTTCTAAACTGAAACGCATTTTCTTTGGTGACACCTTCTTAATCACAACTATTTTAATTATTTCTCTTCACTATTTTCAACACAATTAGCACGTAGTATATGAATTCGACCCACTTTGACTAGTAATATTTTTCGCCACCAGATGGCGTATTGCAGTTTTGCAGTTCCCAATATGATTCGAGAATTTTTCAATTCGGGAATTTTATTATTCTGAAGTTTTAGTCGAGAATTTTACTCAATTATTAGCAATAATAGCGCTCGAAATTTTTTTTTATGGTTTCATGAAAAAGAGCAACTCAAAAACTATCGAAAGGTGTAAAAACCTCGATTTCGATTTTTTTAGAGTTTCTTCGGCGCACGTCACATATAGTCATTTATTTTATCAAATTTAACCTGATTTTCTTTATTTCTCATTGTAAACCATAAACAATAATAATTCCTACAAAATCTATACAGTACTTAAAAACTTGGTATTTATTATATTTTTTTACTTAAAAAAAGAATGGATAATACAGCAAGCCCTATTTCAAAATGAAGTTATCCAAGCAAAAATCGAGTAAAAAATTGAACAATTATTTTTGTCCAAAATAAATCAGCCAGTTTCTGATTTTATATTCTTCGAATATAAAAAATTTTGAGGCAATAAACGAGGTCGACAGGAGTTGTAATGATTTAAAAATCAATTTTTAAATACCGAAATTTGGCTCCTCAAAAAGTTAACCTTATACTCAATATCCAGTAATAAATATACCTGTCAAACTCACTGAGCCTATTAGCATAGGGCTGGTCCGAATTTTTAAAGAATTGGGATTGAGAATTATTTTTGAGAAATTTGGAAAACAGTTAGAAAATCATAAAAAATAAGAAAAATTATTGTGCTTTGCAGTGTTTCCAAGTCAAATTTATCGAGTGACGATCGCAGCGCTACTAAGCAAAAAAATAGAATCAGAAGAATCGATCTTTTAAGATCGATGTAAAAATGTCCTTAATTGTTTATATTTACCTATAAATCATTACATTTATTCAATTTTAAATAAAATGATAAACGATCGACAATTAGACACTGATTATTCTTTTATTCACAAAAAAATTTGTAAACCAGAAAATATACTAATCTGGCAACTGGCATGGTCGAACAAACTATGGTCTCGCCACGCGCAAGTAGAAAAAAGTCAACCAATCAGACGCCTCCCTGCACATGCAACTTTGATGCCATAAAAGGTTTCGGACCTCCCTTTCCATCAGTGAGGGATAGAAAAAGAGATATATTTTATTTCGAAACTTTGGTAATAAACTTTTTGAGCGCAGATTGCGCTTGCGCTTAGATTGAGATGCAGTCTGGGCCACGAAAGAAAAAATTGTAGGAGCAATAAGGATAAAAAATGTACGCCATGGTCACGAAACTATAGGACGGACAGATGAATAAATAAAAATGAAAGAATCGCTTCTTCGATTCTGGGCGTAAAGAATCGAACCAATAAAAAATCGACTCGCAAAGAATCGATTCAAAAGATCGATCTTTTGAGTGAAAAAGATCGATCTTTGAAGAATCGATCCAGAATCGCCCATCCCTACCCTGAGACAATAGTTGTATTGTCTTGAATCGCCTTGCCGTAGGTGGCTCAGCGACTTAATTATATTTTGATGTCTTTTGATCTGGATACGTTCCCTGAAAATCTCCGAAAATCACTTAATCTTAAACTGCACTTATTGATAAGATTAGGCAGATAAATAAAAACACTCCGAATTAAGGGAAAAGCCTTTCGGCACAAAAAACCCTGATTTATTCAATTAAAGGCATGAGAAAATAAAACATTTACAAGACGAACTCGGCGAAGAAGAAATTACAAAACGAACAAAGAAAATTCCCCTTCCGACGAACAGAGAAACTTCCGTTCTGACGAACAAAGAAACTTCCGTTCCGACGATCGACGTTGGCGTCACGCACTTCGATAGGTTTTTCAGTTTCGTTTGATTATATTTTGATTAATTGGAATCCGATTTTTCGATTCAGCCTTCGAACAGGCGTTAGATTTTTCACCGGACACGAGGGAGCTCCGCACGCACTGTTGTAGGTCGATCGATAGAACACGATTGAGTGAGTGGCGACGTCAACGTCGATCAGTGACGCCAACTTTGGCATGTTGAGCTACTGCGCTTGCCCGGCGCAGCGGCCCTCATTGGTCGCTGTTGGCGCGCGATTTAAACCGGGTATAATTAACAATTTTTGAAATTAAAGTATATTATTATTGTGAATTGCACATTAATATCAGAAATTTCCTTATTTTGTAATTTAAGGTTAGAAAAAAATAATAATTCAACACCCTTTTTTATCGAAATATAAACTTATCTTTTGAATTCGAAGAAAATATGCTATTATTAACGAAATATACGCATGAGTATTTTTTTCTAACCTTAGATCGCAAATTACATAATTTCTGATATTAATGTGCAATTAATAATAATTATCTACTTTAATTTCAATAATTGGTAATTATAGCAGGTTTAAATCGCGCGCCAACAGCGACCAATGAGGGCCGCTGCGCCGGGCAAGCGCAGTAGCTCAACATGCCAAAGTTGGCGTCACTGACGTCGATCTTTCGCCCAGACACTCACTCTCCGTCTCCCTCTCTTCCCTTCCACCCTCCGGTGGATTCGAAACTATACTTCGAGCCCGATACGTAACTATACGATTTCTATGTTGCGACACAACATACTCCCGGCAACAGCTACGAGATGAGTTGAATTAAATACAACGAAATGAAGCAGAGTTAAATATTAAGATAATGAACGAGAAAACGTAGATGGACAATTATTCTTTAAACTAAGATCAACATTTGAACAATAAATAATTCACATATCAAGGAATACTAGATGGATATGTACAACTCTTTGGTTTACTTGAAAGTCGTTTGCTAACAATTATCACGATGAAGTAAGTTTCCTTTGGAGGGACTGCTCCGTTGATTAGAATTATGATTATCCCTATGAACGAACGATTCAACAGAACGATTACCTACAAGTTGTTATATATTTTTTTATCTTGTATTTTATTTTAACTAACGATTTCAACGAATTAAAATTATATATATATATATATTTAAAGTGAATGGATCACAATGAGGTTTGAATTAAATTTAATGAGTTACCCAAGTTATTGAATCCGATCACGCGATCGGTAGTAAACATAATTTTGTTATGTTGCGCTTGTGAATTCCGCTCGCTGTCTTCACAGATGCAACCCTTGCGATGTCGTCGCTCCCCAGAAACACCTCGACGATCGACCACTGATCCAACCTTCAGCTCTGAAGTGGAGTTGCTCCACTTCTGGCGAATTTGTATTCGTTCAGGTACTCCTTGTACCATTTTTTCCAGGAGTCTTGTCGAGCCTTGGTAACGAAGTTGTAGGTAGACAATCTATTGTCTGAAACTGAAACGAGATGTTTCTCTGGTAAAAAAATGAAGGGTCGACCTATTAATAAATGCGCGGGAGTCAAGGCTAATAGATCTTTGGGATCCACCATAAGAGCACATAAAGGGCGAGAATTTAAAATGGCTTCAATTTCGATGAACAGCGTGTTGATTTGCTCGTAAGTGAGTCTTTGATCCAAAGTTGATTGAATGCCAGCGTGCATGTTATTTTCATGACATTCGCGAATGATGATATCAGTGATTGGATGTTTGCTGGGTAACCACAAAGGATTTTTTTATTGTAAACTAGATCGGCTTTCTTCAATCTACCGCCTACACGAATGAGATGATTATTATCGAGAACCGGACTCAAATCATCGAATTTAGTCGCCTTCCGATTCGCGACTGTGATTTTGCTCGGAGCTGGTTCTCGAGCAGCGGTGAGAAGTTTGATTCTCTCTGAGAATCTTTCGCATTGTATCATTGCTACTAACCGTCGTGCGGCATCTAGGATCTCCTGCCAAGATAATGGACGATTTCTTTAGGATTTCAAACTTCTTCACAGTAGGAAATAAGCTACCAGTCTTGTGAGCCGTTGGAATGAGGAAACGCGAGAATAAATATTAGTCCGGACGCCATACCCACTTCTATCGGATTCGCGTTTGAAATGCAATAATGTTAATGATTCTTGTTCAGACTGATCTCCTGATTTCAAATCTGCGTGATACCTCTCTGGCATTTATGGCGCTCTCGAGGTATAAGCGATTAATCAAATTTTCATAATAAATTATTACATTACCGTTCAATATTTTTAAAATTTTTTGTTTGCATTTTTGTAGAAGGAAAGGAGAGGAATAAAAGTTCTCCTGACGCTCATACGATGAGATCAATGGTTTTTGCAAAAAAATCGATAATAGGTAAAATAATGGACAAAAATTAATCTCACTTCTGTGCTGAGTAATATTGTTTTATTTGAAAACATTTTTGGTAGAATCGAAAATATGATTTAAAACGAACAATTTTTATAATGGACACTATCTTCCTAAAGTTAATAATTTTAATGATATAAGGGTTTTAATTTACGAACCTAAAACGACTTTTAATTAATAGTCCTGTATCTCGAAAGGAATTCACTTTATTATGAAACGTTCAACACAAAAGCGTTCTATGCTCACTGATTAATATATTTTCGTACACAGTATATGAAAAATCAATTGTTTTTATATAATTAGGCATCATTGTTCAAACAGTCTTTTTAACTTGACACAGCTTCACAGGGAAAGGACATAAAGAAATCAAAATTTGCATAGTGCTTCGTTGAAGCTCTCTGAAAACTGTGATATATTTTAAAATCGAAATCTATTAAAATTCGCACCTGTAGAGGTAATGAAAAGATCTAAAATACAATCGCATCTAACTTTGTTTCTATACATCCTACAAGGTTGGAATAAAGTTCCAATAATTTCAAAAGTGAATTGGAATCCATTCATAATATTTATTTCTTTTTAATTTTCATTCCCTGCAGAATTATTAATGTTAAATTTTTTTATTTGGAGGTCGCCTGTCATTAGGTACAATAGGCTCGCTGCTCCCTGCTGGGCTGGCATGAGCACGTAGCGCGAACATGTGCACTAAAGGGTCAAAATGCAAAGGCGTAGGTGAGGGCGTGAATTGTAGATGCATTATCCTATGAGAAAAGTTACACAGCTGTACAGTTTCTTATAATTATGTAAAAACCAAAAATTAGTCACTTTTATTGAGAAATTAAATTATGTGCTTTTTTATCACTAATTACTGATTATTCAGATCCTAGGAGAAAATAGCCACTGACTTTTTAAAAAGCCAAATGTATATAGCATAAAGAATGTAAGCCTACGCCCTCGCCTACGCCTTTGCATTTTGACCCTTTGGTGCACATGTTCGCGCTACGTGCTCATGCCAGCCCAGCAGGGAGTAGCGAGCTTATTGTACCTAATGACAGGCGACCTACAAAAAAAATGTAACATTAATAATTCTGCAGGGAATAAAAATTTAAATATTATTAATGGATTCCAATTCACTTTTGAAATTATTTGAACTTTATCCCAACCTCGTAGGATGTATAGAAATAAAGTTAGATGCGATTTTATTTTAGATCTTTTCATTACCTCTACAGGTGCAAATTTTAATAGATTTCGATTTCAAATCACATCACTGTTTTCAGAGAGCTTCAAAGAAGCACTATGCAAATTTTGATTCCTTTATATCCTTTCCCTGTGAAGCTGTGTCTTTGAACAATGATGCCTAATAATATAAGAATAATTGATTTTTCATATACTTTGTGCGAAAATATATTAATCAGTGAGCATAGAACGCTTTTGTGTTGAACGTTTCATAATAAAGCAAATTCCTTTCGAGATACAGGACTATTAATTAAAAGTCGTTTTTCGTTCGTAAATTAAAACCCTTCTATCATTAAAATTATTAACTTTAGAGAGATAGTGTCCATTATTAAAATTGTTCGTTTTAACTCATATTTTCGATTCTACCATATGTTTTTTCAAATAAAACAATGTTACTCAGATTCGGAATCAGGAGATCAGTCTGAACAAGAGTCATTAACAATATTGCATTTCAAACGCGAATCCGATAGAAGTGGGTATGGCGTCCGGACTATATAATAACAAGTGCCTGAAAGGAGCAAGCAAATACCTATCTTTAGACCGGGCACTTCAATCGCTAGTTATTCAACCGACATAGGCCATTCTCGTTCAGGATAAGCCAACCAATTGGAACTTGCGGTCCAAAGTGAATTTTTGATGAAATCTGATGGAAACTAACCGCTAGAGAGAGAATCAGCGGGATTATCCTCAGACCTGACATGTCTCCACTGAACTTGATCGCCTAGCGTCTGTATATCTGCAACCCTATTCGCTTCAAATGTCCTCAACAGATGAGGAGCCTTCTTTAACCAAAAAATCACGATGGTGGAATCTGACCTGAAGATTACTCTCTTTATTGGAAACTCGAATTGCGCTTTCGATTCGGCGTAGAGTTTCTTGAGAACCGCAGCTGCACAAAGTTCTAACCGTGGAATCGTGACACCACTTAACGGAGCCAACCTAGATTTACTACAAACCAAGTTAACTGTCACAATACCCTTTGCATCGCACGACCTTACGAAGAGACATTCCCCATACCCATAAAAACATGCATCACAAAATCCATGGATTTCTATCTCTACTGGATTTTCACACAATAAATTTCTAGGCATGGAAAAATTTTGTAAACATGGGAGCTGATTGGTCAATGCTTTCCACTTAGTATGAATGCCTTGAGAAAGCGATTCATCCCAAGTGATTTTAGATTTCCAATAATCTTGTATCAACACTTTAGCATACAGACTTACGGGTCCCAAAAGACCAAGAGGATCAAATATTTTTAGAATTTCAGATGAGAGCTTCCTTTTAGTGGAAGTGTTTTGAGCTTCAATCGCTCGTACCGTGTAGGTGAGAACATCGCGCTGAGAATCCCAAATGATTCCAAGAGTTTTTTGAATGGGGGTTTCTTTGATAACACAATCTAAATTGAAAATTTTCTTGTCGATATTGTCTAGGACAGAAGTATGATTGGATGCCCATTGTCGAATGGAAAAGTCACCACAAGCCAGCAGTTCCATCATTTCGTCGCGAATACTCAAAATTTCCTTGATTGAATTCGCACCAGAAACCAAATCATCGGCGTAGAAATCGTGCAACAGGATTTTACTGGCACGTGGAAAATCTTTTCCTTCATCACGAGCAAGTTGGCGTAATGTGCGAATCGCGAGAAAAGGTGCACAGGCAGTCCCAAAAGTCACTGTGTTTAGTTGAAATGTCCTAATTTTATCTTGGTGATACCACAAAATTTTCTGAAACTTCCTATCATCTGGATGAACCAGGACCTGCCTGTACATCTTTTCGATGTCAGCGGTAACGACCTAAGTATGTGTTCGAAATCAAAGAGTTTGTTCAAAAATTGTATTCTGGATCGTGGGACCCACCAAAAGAACCTCATGAAGCGAAATTCCCGTCGAAGTTTTAGCTCATGCGTCGATGACCACTCTAACCTTAGCGGTTTCACTAGAGTTCTTAATGACCGCGTGATGAGGCAGATAGCAACCTTCGCTAGCGTCATCGCACAGCGTCATGTGATTCAACGAAATATATTCTTCCATTACCCTGTGATATTCCGATTTTAACTGTGCATTAGCTTCGAATTTCCTTTCAAGCGCGTAGAAACGCTTTAGTGCTTGATTTCTAGATTCACCTAACTTGAACTTACTATCTCGAAAGGGGAGCTCAAAAACGCTCAAGAAGTCTATCTAATTTTACTAAATTGCTAGAAGCCTTTGCAGACGCTACGAGAACGTCTGACCCTCCTGCCACGATCCAACCTAACAGAGTTTTTTGTAGAATGATTTGAGATTTTTGGTGTTGAAGTTTAATCTGACCGATTGATAATACCGATAAAGTTGTAGCTGCAGCTATCAATAAATCGACTGGCTTACGCACGTGAACTTGAGGATCCGCAAGCTGCAAATTTTTAGGAATGTCAAATAACTTCCGAGGAAATGTTTCATTGAGCACAAGTTCAGCTATTTTTGGTACTATTAAGAACTTCAATTCTCGTTTGAAATCGTTATAGTTTGAACCGAATGTTACTTTAATGTAATCGTTAGACACAGTGCATAAACCATTGACCGCTACAATATTAATTGAACACGTTTGTTTAGATAAGTTTAATGAATTTACAAATTTTCCAGTGACCAAATTAACTGTAGAATAAGAATCTAATAAAGAACGTGCCATAAAACAATTTCCCCTGTGGTTTTGGACCTTTACCACTGCCGTGGTCATGAATTGAGAATCCGAAGGGAAAGCTTTAGAAGCATAGGTCTGAAGGTATAATCATGCTTGCGGGGTTACAAAAGTGGAAGCCTTTGGTTCGTCCCTTCCTTTGGAAAATTCTAGTTTTGGTGCATTAAGTGCTTTATCTGAATGCAACAAGGTATGGTGATCTCGATCACACTTTTTTCAACGTTTCTTATTTTTGCAAGGGTGCGCGTGCCCGTACAAACAATTTCGACACAATTTGTGTATCTTCACGACATTCCAGCACTGCCAATTTTCTGACCTTTGGAGAAGGTTGACTGATTTTGTGACCCCCCCCCCCTTTCTTCACGATATTGCGGCCACTCGAGGGAACCTTTTCTAACGAACGAAGTTTAAAAACGGTTGATTGAATGAATTTATATAATTCCTCAAGATTTGGAAGATGGTTTCCGTCTAACTTATCTTGCCATCTGGCTAGAATTCCTGGCGCTAATCACCTCTCTAAGATTCGTATGACGGTCTGTTCGTGCATATCGATTTCTACTTCTTTAAACATACTAAGGTGCTGTCGCGCTTTATCGATGAGTGACGAAAGATCGTCGCGATTTGCCCTAGACAGAACCGAAAGATCAAGGATCGAGTCGAGATGTTCCGCGACTATTATGCGTTTCTGATCATAAGCCACGCACAATGATTTCCATCCCTTGGCATAATTTTCTTCGCTAGAGGGGAAAACTATGATTTTATTAGGTGCTGACCCGGAAAGTGCGTTAGCTAATTGCGTGTGTTTGATGTAGGCACTGAAATCGGAACGCGAATGAACCAATGCTTTGAAGCTATGCTGCCATGAAACCCATTTATCATTATCCCCATTGAATGTAGGAATTTTAATTTCGGGTAATTTTGGCCTATCCTGCTTTCCCGAAATTGTAATATTGCTATTGTTCAAGGTCGAACTAGCAAGTGGGGTCGCGGTTTGTAATTTTGTGATCGCGGTCGCTATTTCGTAATATTCGGATTGGATTTCAAAAAATGCGAGTTGCTAAAATCGTGTTGTCCCTTCTTAACGAAGAAACCATGAGACATGAGAAACCGTAGAAATGTCCGAATTCGACACCATAAATTTAAAATTATCGAATTAAAATCATTAGCTTAACATCGTAATGAATTCCAAATTATCGGATTAAATTTGTTGAATTCAATTATCGAGTTTCAATCCTTTACTTAAAACAATGAAGCTTCGCGGCAAACGAATCACGACCGCGTAAAATGATTAATGTATCCTCGCGGAAAATGAATCACCACCGCGTGGCCTTATCGAGTCGAATCACTGAGTTTTAAATTATCTAATAAAATCATTATCGCGCACAAAGAGTGAAAAAATTTCGCAATCACCTATTTTTATAAAAACTCAGAAGAGGAAGAGTCCTGTTGCGGGAGCGACGATGTCCATTGGAACTCTGATGTGAAAACGATGTCGAGTCTTCGAATGTTCGATGGCGAATGGCGTGCTCCCTTGTCAGAGAAGTACTCACCTTTATTCTCCTTTGTTCGCGAAGTTTCGCTGTAATGGTCCGATGCGCGCGCAACATGACCCGGAAATGGCGAAACTGAAGTTCGCGTCGAAGCGCGTCGAAGACCGCCGAAAACCACGTGTGAGAGGCGCTACAAGAAGAACTCGGCGAAGAAGAAATTACAAACGAACAAAGAAAATTCCCCTTCCGACGAACGGAGAAACTTCCGTTCCGACGAACAAAGAAACTTCCGTTCCAACGAACAAAGAAACTTCCAATCCGACGACCGACGATGGCGTCACGCACTTCGATAGGTTTTTCAGTTTCGTTTGATTATATTTTGATTCATTGGAATCAGAGTTTTCGATTCAGCCTTTAAACAGGCGTTAGATTTCGATTTTTCGATTCAGCCTTTGAACAGGCGTTAGATTTTTTACCGGACACGAGGGAGCTCCGCACGCACCGTTGTAGGGCGATCGATAGAACACGATTGACCAGGCTGGGTCAACTACGTGGGGGAAAAATGGTGCCGTTTTTAGCGCTATCTGTGTCGGGCGGCGAAACTAAGTCAGCGTCCATGTGTTTGTGCACATGTACATGCATATATTGCTCTTGTGTGCGTCAGTATTTTACTATTTTAAGTAAAAAGGAGATAATAAATGCAAAATGAAGCAAATGAATAACATGAAATGATGAATGATAGTTCATTTTAATTTCAATCCTTATTTAAGATTTTTCACTTGCTTTAATTTGCATTCATTTGAAATAAATGCATGACACTACATGTTGCATGAAACAGCAACACTGTTTTCAACTGTTTTGAATAACTGTCAAACACTTTTGCAATATGGCCGCAATGTATGCGGCATTACCTCCCTCTGCACTCCGCACCCCGATTTCAAAAATGCGCGAACGCCATCTGTGTCGGGCAGTGAACTATTTCTGTACCCCTTTCTGCCTCTCGGACCGCGCGCCCTAGTTCGTTACGTTGCCGTTTTTGCCTATAGGAGTTGACCCAGCCTGCGATTGACTGAGTGGCGACGTCAAAGTCGATCTTTCGCCCGGACACTCACTCTCCGTCTCCCTCTCTTCCTTTCCACCCTCCGGTGGATTCGGAACTATACTTCGAGCCTGATACGCAACTATACGATTTCTGTGTTGCGACGCAACAATAGTAAATATCAACGCAAAACAAAAATTTTGATTAATTAGAAGTTAGAACACTTTCCACGAAAAAAATGTCTGATTTACCAGGAAAATATCCATCAAAAAGAAAAAAAGTTTGGTACGCCCAAGAAGTACTGTTATGGAAATTGTAAAAGTGACAGTCGGTACAAGTCGTACTTGGAATGTAACTATTATTTTATTTCCTTTCCTAAACTCTATTTAATATTTCGAAAGGGTAACATTCCCGATGATGCACATAAAACGCATATTAAAAATTTCACGGAATGCAGTAAAAGTGATATATGGGTGATGTTGTTTGCGCGCAGAAACAAGTATTTTTCCAACATAAAGGATGTCAACAAAGACACTTGTATTTGCTCATTGCATTTTGTGGGATATAAATTTATTGATTCAATACACTCATTATTTTCATGAAATTAATGGTTGATTTATTTATGAATAAGTTCAAAATAAAATCATTTGCATTTACTTATGTACTTATGCACTTCTGACTTCTTGGTCGCAACAGCCTTTTTTCTTTTTAATGGATTTTCTTCTGGTAAATAATCAGACATTCTTTTCGTGGGAAGTGTTTTAACTTCTAATTGCTCAAAATATTTTTTTTGCGTTATTATTGTCTATTGTCTAATACGTCTCAGGGTGCCGTCCCATGACAGCGTCAAGGTTGGCGCAAAACGCAAAACGTCAAATAACTAGATATTTTAACTAATGATATTCTCCTAGTAATCCACAGAAACACAGTCATTGGCTGTAACGTCTGGTGTTTTACGGTTTTGTGTTTTGTGCCAAGATAGACACTGCCATGGGACACCACCCTCAGGGAGGAATGGTACGAAACTCGCGGAAGTGCTATATATTTTTCGCACTTGCGCAGCATCGTTTTCTTAAATGAAAAGGTCTATCTCTCTACGGTAAGAGTGAGGTTTGACAAGTTGACAGATTTTAGTTCCCAAAGCTCGTCCGTGGCCATCCCTGACTTAAAACGTCCATATATGATAAAGATAATAGTTTTATAAAACACAACATTTAAACATTCAACAATTGATTACTGACACTGACCACTGCGTGACTGCGGCTTCGTCAGTGCATGACTGGATACCTGACCTGTTGTAATTACATGTAAATCAAGTCTATCTAGGATGACAATATGATTATTTCAGTTAAGTAGTATAACAAGGGGACTTCTGGATATAGATTCCTGCACCGACATGTTACCGACATCTAGAATTTTCGCAAGGTGGTTGGCCTGGAAGCTTCTAGAAGGAATTTGAAGGTTATATGTTTAGTGTGCAAGATGGATTTCTCAGAATTTATAAGTGGGGGTAAATATTTTTGAGGGTATATGTAAAAATTTCCCAAGGTGATTGACCTTGGAAGCTTCTAGAAGGAATGCGAAGGTTATTTGTTTGGTGAGCAAGATATTTCTCGGAATCGATCAACGTATGGTGTGAAAAATGAGTCTTTCAGGGTGACATTTAATGCGTTGACCCTCTGACCCTCACTGGTTATGCATATGAAAAGCGTTGCTTCGAATTGAAGCACGTACGAAATATTTTAATTTATTCTTTTCTCAAGACTCTTTCCGTTTCTCTTATCGATCGGGGACCACCTGAAAAATTAAAGATCGTAACCTACGCAGTATTCATAGGGTCTAATCACTCGTTATGTTTTATGAAAGCATTCCTTTGATTTTAAAAATAGGGGATATTGTATTTCATCTCGAGGACACATTCTTTTAACGTATGGTGTGAAATGAGTCTTTTAGAGTGACATTTTTTTAATTAATCGGTATGATTTATGATAGTTCCGATAAGCTTCAAATGCGTTGACTCTCACTCACTCACTATTTTTATGGAAACATTTCCTCGAATTCAAGCACGTACGAAATATTTTAATTTATTCTTTTCCCACGACTCCTTACGTTTCTCTTATCGGTCGGGACTACCTGCAAAATTAAAGACCGTAGCCTACGCAGCATTCATAGTGTCTAATCACTCATTATGTTTTATGAAAGCATTCCTATGATTTTAAGCACAGGGGATATTGTATTTCATATTGAGGACACATTCTTTTCCCAAGACTGTTTCCGTTTCTGTAACCTATATCTATCTCCCTTTATTAAACAAAGATAATTCCAATCTTTTATATATAAGAACATCGTATGCAATTAAAATATCATTTGAGTTCTGTCATTTGTTACGCGTTGGGAGGATCGTCAGGAAATGATAATATTTCCGAAAATTTCACTTTTCGATTTATTTAATATTTATTTAATTATCACACTTTTATACAATTATCAAGCGCGTGACTTGTGATAGACAAGACGGGAGGAACGAGACTGGGGGATCGACCCCAAGTGGGTAGTTTATATGTGACTGTACTTCTACAACCTTCTATCTATAGGAAGTACCAGAAAGTACATGAAGTACATGCGCAATTACAAGCTTACGTGGTATCGATTACACATTGTATTGATTATACTATATATATATATATATATATATATATATATATATATATATAGAGAGAGAGAGAGAGCAGTAGTAGTACTCTCTATATATAATGATTATATAGGGCAGCCCTATCTGACTCCATGAAATGATAGCCGTAAATATATACTTCCAAGTGGTAGTACCAAAAAAATCCGACAGAGAGCGCCACTACTGCCTCTACACAGTTTAACAGTATCTGTTATGGGCTCTTATTGAATAGTAATATTTAGTATTAAAATTATTTTTTATTGACAATAGTTAAGTGATGTGACATGTAAAATATTGTTTCTAAACACTTAGTGGAAGTTTTTGCAAACTGAAAATGGTTGGACACAGGTGTATCGTACCGAATTGTGATTCGGGGTACGATGTCCCTAATAAAGAAAAGTGCCATCATTTTTCTAAACGCTATGGCAAAAATTCAAATGTACCAAATTTTGAAATTACCGAATTTCCCAAATTTAAAATTCCAAAAATTTAAAAACTGGATTCCCTACAAATTTATTTATACATTTCATGTTTATCTGATTGCGAAAAAATAGAAAATTCCCAAATTTACCAACCTTTTTTAATTTAGGAATTACTAAATTTACCAAATTCGGAATTCAAAAATTTCAAAACTAAATTTCCTAAAAAATTAGTTCTAAACACTATGTTTATCTAGTTGCAAAAATTCAAGTATACCAAATTCTTAAATTCCGAAATTACCAAATTTTCCAAATTTGAAATTTCAAAACTGGATTCCCTACAAATTTATTCATACATTTTATGTTTATCTGAACGCAAAAAAATACGAAATTTCTAAATGTACTAAATTTGGCATTTTTGAATTCAGAAATTACTCAATTTACTAAATTTGAAATTCTAAAATTTCAAAACTGGATTCCGTACAAATTTATTTATAGATTTTATGTTTATCGGGTCTCAAACAAAAAGTACAAAATTTCTAAATGTACCAAATTTGACATTTTTGAATTTAGAAATTACCAAATTTACCAAATTCGAAATTCTAAAATTTTTAAACTCGATTCCCTACAAAATTTATTTATAAACACTATGTGTATCTGGTTAGATCACTGAAGTTAAGCAGTGTTGGGCGCGGTTAGTACTTGGATGGGTGACCGTTCGGGGAATACTGCGTGTTGTTGACCCGTCGTGGGTGTGGTGGACCCACACTGGTAGTATTTATCCACCTAGAAACACTACCCGAATCGGGTAGTGAGGCAATGAACTTTCGAGTTCGAAATGCTATAACTATTATTATTATGTGTATCTGGTTGCAAAAATTCCAATATACCAAATTTTTGAATTTCGAATTTAACAAATTTGAAATTCTTAAATTTCAAAACAGGATTGCCTACAAAGTTATTTATAGATTTTATGTTTGTCTGGTCTGAAAAAAATACAAAATTTCTAAATGTACCAAATTTGAAATTTTTGAATTTAAAAATCACCAACTTTACCAAATTCGAAATGCTAAAATTTCAAAACTGAATTCCCAGCAAATTTATTTACAAAAGCTATGTTTATCTAGTTGAAAAAATTCAAGTGTACCAAATTTTTGAATGTTGAAATTACCAAATTTCCCAAATTTGAAATCCTACAATTTCAAAAGCGCGATATTGGCAAATTTTCTTTAAATATACCATATTTAGCAGATTTGAAATTCTAAATTTTTAAAATTAAATTTAAAAAATTTTAAAAACTAAAACGAAAGAATAAAAAATCTCTGATTGTACAAAATTTTACATTTTTGAACTTAGAAATTACCAAATCTATCAAATTCGAAATTCTGAAATTTTAAAACTGGAATTCCTACAAATTTATTTATAAACGCTATGTTTATCTGGTTGCAAAAATTCAAATGTACCAAATTTGAAATTCTAAAATTTCAAAAGCCTGATCTTTGCAAATTTTCTTTAAAATTACCAAATTTAACAAATTCTAAATTTCAAAAACTGTATTTTTTGCCAAATTACCGAATTTGACGAATTTGAAATTCTAAAATTTCAAAACTGAGTTCTTTTCCAAATAATGTATCTATTCTTAATTTATCAATTCGCCGAACTAAAAAAAAAGAAATAAAAAAATAACTAAATTTACAAAAAAGAAATTCGATGTTTATCTAGTACCAAAAAAAGTAAATTTCGAAAATTTAGCAAGTTTTAAAAACTTTCTGGTACGACCAAACCTTTTTTTCAACTTTTATAATTTGCCAGTGAGTTTCCTTTCATTAAGAGAAAAATTGCATAGGTACCAATTGTGAAAATTGAAATTTTAATTTTCAAACACCACCAAATTTCCCAAATTTGGAATCCCAAAATTTCAAAAGCCCGATCGTTGCAAATTTTCTTTAGAACTACCAAATTTAACAAATTCTAGATTTGAATAACTTTTCTGCCAATTTTTTTTTTTTTAATTTCTAAATTTATCAACCAAACTATAAATTTCGGAATTACCGAATTTACCACACATGCAATCTAAAATTTCGAAAATGGGTTGTTTGTAAATTTATTTTGAAATTACCAGATTTGAAAAATTGGAAATTATAAAATTTCAAAACTGGGTTCTTTGCTAAATTTTTTATATATTCTAAATTTATCAAATCGTCAAACTGAATAAAAAATTAAATTACTAAATTTACTGAAATTAAATTCGATGCTTATCTGGTGGCAAAAAAAATAAATTTCAAAAATTTCGTAAGTGTTAAAAACTTCCAGGTACCACCAAAACTTTTTAAAATTGTCTGTGAGTTTCCATTCATTGAGAGAACAAAATTGCAGGGGTACCAATTTGGAAAATTGAACTTATAATTTTTAAACCCCACCAAATTTCCCAAATTTGGAATTCTAAAATTTCAAAAAAAGACTTTTAATTGCATGCGGGAATTTGCTAAGCAAGAGATGGCTAGCGTAAAGAAAGTAAGCGTTCTGAAGAAAAAAGCAGCAAAGCTTTGCACAGCATAAGCAAACTGAACACTTTGCTGAATAAATGACTTAAGCAATTTTATTTGCCCAATGAAAGTAATTTAATATTGATTGTACTATTTTTTGAATGATCGAATTCAAAAAAATTTAATTTTTGAATTTTAAGAGCTTTAATTAAGTGCTTATCCAGTTTTTAGAGAGAATTTTCCCAAAGAATATGAAGACTAAAACTAGTCATAATTTAATATTTAGTACGACGAGTGGCTATTAGAATGTGATTTATTAGCTATATAACTGAAAATAGTATAGCATTTTACTGCTATTATTTATTAAAAATGTGTTATGTAAAAAGTAAATGTAAAATATTATATTTATTACAACGAATACGACTTTCAAAATGTGATTGATTCGATCAATGTGATTCTCGAATGTGATTTTACTATCTAAAACAATGCTGTTTATTTTAAAATGAATTGATAATTCACTACATATTTTCTACGGTAAAGAATGAAACATAAAAAATTATAATTTTTTATCAATGTGATTGATTAGTTATAATATTGTTGCAAATAATATAGTAATTTTATCAATGTTATTTATCAACAAAAATAAGATTATCACCAATAAATTATTTGTCCTACCTAAAAATTTAAAACACCTTTTTAAAAACAATTACATCTATATTTCTAAGTACAACATATATCACTTAATATTACTAACCATAAATTATTTTTTAATTATGTAAATTAATTTTGAAATCATATTTCCAGGTGAATTATTCCGTCAGGTTATTAATTATTAATAATTCCATCTTTATAATACTTTGAGACTGTGTGGAAACCCATATGTATTTTTAACTATTTTCTCTATCGCTATCACTTATTCCTCAGATATTTTTTCGTAAAAATTATTATTGAAAGTTAAGAATCTATTGTAATAGATTCCACATTTATTTTGTAGTGAAAAAAAAACATTATTTTAGTTATTCACATTATTATCCCATAACAGATACTGTTAAACTGTGTAGAGGCAGTGGTGGCGCTCTCTGTCGGATCTTTTTGGTACTACCACTTGGAAGTATATAATTACGGATGCCATCCATGCAAAAGCTTGGAAGTCGGATAGGGCTGATACAGGGAGTATTATTATGCTTACAAGCAGGGTACATAACACATTAAAAGAGTTGTACTTTTCGAGAATAAATATAATGGATCCAGGAACCTGTAGAAAGTTTATTGAAATTATGTGTGAAGCTTATGAAACTTAAAAAAAAAAATCTAAACGTGTTAGCATGTGAAAAGTAGTTTAAACTTGGTAAACGAAATATTCGTTTATTAAAAACCTTTTTGAAGCAAAATAAAGGAGCACCACTAGTACAAAAGAAGATGAGTATTACGTCAACTATTGGGATTCTGAGTGCACTCAATAGGAAGATATGGCAGTTACAGAAAAAAGGTGAAGGAGTTTTCCCTTCGAAGAGGAAAAGAGATAGAATAAGGTGGGTGGATTTGGAATCAGCTTTTGAAAACAGAATTAGAACAGGTTTTATTGTGAACTTGAAGTACAAAGATTTAATACCACACGAGTTGCACACACTATTTTTCATTACGAATGTGAGGAATATGCATTCTTCGTATTTTATCCGCACGAGCGAAGCGAGTGCGAAATATCGTCGGTGGGGGGGGAGGTTCGGGGGGCGGAGCCCCCCCGAGAGGAAAACCACCCCAATCAAAAAGATAATTTCAGGTGCTGATGGAGAATTGGCCATGTTTTCACGAAACAAACGCACCTAACCTGAAACCTGCTGTGGGCATATTTAAGTATGATATTTAGATCTAATACGTTTTTATTTGATTATGATAACATATAATCAATATGAATATTCATATTAATCATATCAATATTATTTGTCATTTTTTTATACTTTCTTCTTGCATCCACGTCCTAAAGCAAACTGTTGTTGACATTTTGAAGATGATAACGTTGAGGTTAGTACACGGAAAAAATAAGTCTTGGAACATTTCGTAGATTAGTGCTAGACTTCAGGACGGGCCATCATTTTTATGAAGTCTCGTATACTTTCTATAAAGTGGTCATACATTTTCATGGAAAAATAAAGAAAAGTCATGGAAGTTTTCAAGCGCAGTCAAGAAACAGCAGGCTTGGAATTCTTATAAGACAGTTTACAAAAAAAATGTATACAGTCATGTAGTGGCTATAAAATAACTTCATATTTGCAAAGACTTGAATTGAATAAGTGCGTGATTCAAAAACTAAGAACTCGAATGCAAGTCAGAAAAACAGTCCATGACTGTCTGCGAGAATTTTCAGAGGCGCGCTCAGTGGGGCTCAGAGACAAATTCACATTGGTATGATTGAAGTAGACACTGGATGATGATTCAGTGCTTCCAAAACTGGCATTTTTATTCACTGCGCATGCGTCAAGTCAACAACTAAATTGGTTACCATTGGCTTGCTCATTTAAAATGAATAAATGTGCAAATAAATTATGTGCAACCAAAAGTAATTGTAAAACGCATAAAGATAATAAGATATTAATTGTAAAAAAAAATTTACAACTGGTTGCGTGAAGGATTTAAATCTCCAAGATTTAGATGAGCTGAAAAATGTTATTCACTTGCTACCTTATTCTGCTAGATATCAAATTCATTTAACAAAATTTTACGATTGTTTCTTAAACGAACATTTACAGGCTTCACAATTTTCAGTGGTATTAAGTATTCCTACGTCTTTCTCAATCTTCGCGATATTACTTATAATACACTTATTTCTATTCGAAATAAATTAGAAAATGGCTATTATTACATTGCAAGAAACTGGATGTAAGCAGATTTTATTTTCAAGTTCGTATTTCTGTATATAAAATTTTTATAAAAATATTGAAGTAAAATATAAGAATGTGTCTGATAATAGAATAAAATGTGTTTGTTTTTCATTGCAAAAACATTTACATAATAGCCATCTTCTTATTTATAATTTTAATGAATAATAAAAAGTTGCTTGGAAGTTAATCGAGTCAACACTAATACTTCTTGAAACTTTTTCCTTTTAGAAAAAAAATGCTTAGTAGAATCGAAATCTCTGGGTTATTTTTTTCAAAAAGATACACAACCATTATTTAAACAATTTCCTTATTTATTTAACAAAATTTATTATTCTGATATAGAATCTAAAATCATTTTCGTGGATTGTTGTTGAAATTTTTATTTCTCATAAAAAATTTCATTTAAAATAACCATTTTTTAATAACAATTTATAAAAAGTATTTTCGAATCTATCTTAATATTTCTTTCATCTTTTAAGAGTGTAAACGGAGTGAGTTTTTTGCTAAGTTTAAAATTTTGTTTATCAATAATTTATTGATATGATTTGGTAAATATATCAGTTTTATTGAAATAAATTTTTTGTAACGCTGCAACTTATAAACAGTGCGTCTCACAAAAAGTGCACAAGGGACAAAAAGTTTGATTTTTTGTTGACTTGTTATCAATTTCTTCAATCTGGAATCGAATTCTTTAATTTAAAAAATAAGAATAACTCAATTTAATTTTTAAACAGATTTTTTCCATAGAATCGAACAGTGCAATTAGTTTTTATGTTATATCTTACAAATTTGAGAAAATTATTTAAACAACTTTAGTTTAAATGAAGAGAAAACTTATTTTTTTACGTAAAATCATCCCTTGGTCAAAAAATAATTTTCCGTGGAAAATTATATTTTTCCATTAAAGAAAAAAATGGTTTAAACAATGTGTTTAATTTGTTATGCAAAGTCAGTCTTGCAGCAAGTTGTCTAATTCGCAGTCCTTACTAAAATTCTTTTTACGCGGCCACGCAGTTTTCAGCTGTAACAGAACACCAAGATTTTTTACTGTGTTTTCAGCCCGATCGATTAGCCGAGGGGTTTGCGCGGTTAGGAATGAGTTGCATTAGTCTCGTATCTAGGATAGGTAGTTCGGATGCCCGCAGCGCGCGTCCGATTTTCTAGAGCGTAAAAAGCGAGCGATTGATATAAGTTATAATTGTGTGTGTTATGAAAATATTTAAATAAATATATAAGTTGAAGATAATAATATAATAAATTTAAAAAATAATTTTTCATTTTTTATTAGCATAAATGGCTAGCTTGACAGTCTACGAACCCTTCCTTGACTGTCTTTGAGAATTTAATATTGGAGTGTTGAACGGCTTACAAATTTTTCTGTGATATTTTGTTGATGGAGTCTAGGAGTGCTTCACTGACTATGCTGGACGCAATTTAAGAAGTCTTTTATTTCTTCAAGCACTGTTTGCATGATTTTCCAATACAATATTTTTAAATTATCAAATGCTTTTAGACCTATCCTAAAATCACAGACTCGGTCAATGAAAACTTCCAGCACTTTTTTTTCCGTGTAGAAGGTTAGTTGCGTTTGTTTCGTGAAAACACGGCGAAGCGTGTGATTTTGCTTACTAAAACACGGTGGAGCGTGCGATATTTCTTCTAAAACACGGAGCAGCGTGCGATCATTGTAAAAACGCACGCTATTCGCACGGCATGCGCAATATGCCACAATGCGCACGGAAAACAGATATATGAAAATTTGAAAGTAAATGTAATTTTTTTATGGTTTTGAAACTTTAGTAGATGATGAAATGGTTGAAGATATAACATTTTTCCAAACTGAAAATGAAAATATTTTACGAGCAACTGATTTGAGTGCATGGTATGATGAAAAAGTAACCGAACAAATTTTAATCATGATAGAAGAATTTGATCAAGAAAAATCAGGTTGGTCTCTAATTGAAATTATAAATATGATTGTCAATTTCAATAAATACATCCCATTTAAAGGGGGGTTGTCAACATTTGTGAGACTACCAAAATACATTCAAGATAAGAAAGCTGTAGTTAACATAATAAATAGTGATCCCTATTGCTTTCTCTGGTCAATTGTAGCTGCATTACATCCTATTGAACAAAATGCATGTGTAACAACTTCTTATCCACATTTTAATGAGATATTAAAGTATGATGACATTGATTTTCCAATTAATTTAGTTGATGTTAAAAGGTTTGAAAAAATGAATGGTTTAAGGATTAATGTTTATGGAGAAGATCGAGACGAAAATAAAAAGAAAGGTGATATCGTTCCTTTTTATATAAGCAAAGAAAAATCAAATTTACCTACAATACATCTTTTAATGCTGGAAAATACTGAAATTGATCAAAGTGATTCAGATTACACTGAAGATGATATAATTAATATTCATAAACCTATTTATCATTTCACATGGATAAGAAACTTGTCTCAATTAGTGAAGTCACATGTAACAAAAGGTCATCAACCCACTTTAATATGTGATAGGTGTTTATGTCACTTTAAAATGGCAACTTCTTTTCAAAAGCATAAAATAAAATGTGAAAATTTAAATAAATGTAGGGTAATAATGCCTACCAAAGAAGACCAAGAGAATATATTGAAATTCAAAAATTATAAAAATACAGAAAAAGTTCCTTTCGTTGTTTATGCTGATACCGAATGTCTTTTAGAACCGATAAATCACACATATTCAAATTCAAAAACAAAAGTGTATCAAAAACATGCACCTTATAGCATAGGTTCTTACATGAAATGTCGTTTCCATGATTCTATATCTTATATTAAAGTATATAATGAAAAAGATTGCATAGAATGGTTCATAGATGAACTGAAAGAATTAGCTAATATGAAAAAACTTGAGATCTCTTTTTTTACGGTATCATTTTTTTCGTGTCTTGTTTTTGAATAGGATAACTTCATGCTGTTATTTTCAATGCAAAACAAACGATTCTGGGATCCCACCAGTAGTCTCATTTTAGTACCACTCGAGATTGTTTTTTCTGACTCCTATTGTAATGCCTGAAAGTAGCCATGAAATAATACTTTATTTTCACAGTGTAGAGTTGAATTATATTTGAAAAATATTACACCAATGGAACCCTTAAGTTTACAGCAACAGAAGGATTTCGATTAAGCTAAAAACTGTCATATTTGTGAAAAAGTTTTTCAAGCTGATGATATAAAAAATCGTGACCATTGTCACCTTACAGGTAAATTTAGGGGAGCTAGCCATACGTCATGAAATTTGGGATATAAAAACTCTTATATAATTCCAATCGTATTTCACGATTTATCTGGTTACGTTTCTCATTTCTTAAGTAAAACTTTAGCAACTCGTTTTACAGGGAGTATTACATTGTTACCTGTAGATAAAGATAAATATATATCTTTCACTAAACATGTAGAGGGTACAAATGTACATCGCAGGTTTATTGACTCTTTCAGATTTATGTCAAGTAGTTTAGAGAAATTACCTTCATATCTCAGCAATGATAAAAAAGTAATCACAAGAAAGCACTGTAAAAATGATTCTGAATTTAAATTATTATTAAGGAAAGAGGTTTTTCCCTTTGATTATATTACCAGTAGGGGGAAATTAGGAGAAGAAATTTTACCCTCAAAAGAAGCGTTTTATTCTAAATTAAATGATTCAAATATTTCTGAAGAAGATTATCAACATGCATGCAAAGTATGGTAAGTTTTTGAATTGAAATCTTTAGGTCAATATTCAGATCTATATCTGAAAAATGATATTTTTTTTCTAGCTGATGTTTTCGAAAATTTTAGAAGTACATGTTTTGATACATATCATTTAGACCCATTGCATTACTTTACCGCGCCTGGACTTGCTTTTGACGCGATGTTGAAATACACAGGAATAGAACTTGAACTGCTAACAGATCCAGAAATGTTATTATTCATTGAAAATTCTATTAGAGGTGGTGTATCACAATGCTCCAACAGATATGCAAAAACAAATAATAGATTCATGAGGGGTGATTTCAACCCATTAAATCCAGAATCATGTATTTTTTATTTTCATATAAATAATCAATATGGTGCGGCGATGAGTGAATATTTACCGTACCAAAATTTTAAATGGGTACACCATTTTTCAACCATCAACTTTTTTAATCTTCAGGATGATTCCACAATTGTTTACATACTGGAAGTTGATTTTGAATATCCAAAAGAGCTGTATGATTTGCATAATGATTTACCTTTATGTGCACAGCACATCATCCCTTCCAATTCTAAATGTAAAATTCTTAAACTGATGACAAGTCTACACAATAAACATAAATATATACTTCATTATACATTATAGAAATCTAAAACACTATTTGAGCTTAGGTATGAAGTTTAATAATATTCACAGGGTTTTCCAGATTGAACAAAAACCATCGTTAAAAAGTTACATTGATTTAAGTACAGAAATGCGGAAAAAATCTTCAAATAATTTTGAAAAAAATTTGTATAAGTTAATGAATAACTTTGTATTTGGAAAAACCATGGAAAATGTGCGGAAACATAAAGATGTTAGATTCGTTACACAGAGGGATGAGGGACGGTACGGTGCAAAAGCCCTCATCGCTAAACCAAATTTCCACAGTTGTAGTATATTTGATGAAAATATGGCTATTATTGAACTAAATCGATTAAAGATTAAATTTAATAAACCTATTTATGTAGGATTCACTATCCTCGACATATAAAAATAATGATTTATGATTTCCACTACAATTACATGAAGCAGACTTTTAATAATAATGCAAAATTGCTTTATACTGACACAGATAGTCTAATTTATCATATAACAGTTCCAAAGTTGTATGACTATATAAAAAAAGATATACATAGATTTGATACATCTGACTATCCTCCAAACAATGTTTATGGAATTCCTCTCGCAAATAAAAAAGTGCTTGGTCTCATGAAAGATGAGTGTAGTGGGAAAATTCTAACTGAATTCGTGGGTTCGAGATCAAAATTATATTCATATAAAATTCTAAATGAAAAAGAAGAGAGAAAAAAAAAACTAAAGGTGTCAAACAATCATCTTTAAAAGGGATTATGTTTGAAGATTATGAACATTGTCTATTTTCCTGTGAAAATCTTACAAAATCTCAGTGCCTAGTTCAAAGCTGAAAACATCGAGTTCACTCAATTGAGCAGACAAAAATTGCTTTGAGTTGGCAAGACGATAAAAGGATTATTATTCCTGGTAGTACAGATACTCAACCATGGGGTTACAAAAGATTTGAAAAAGTCCTTCAATTAGTTGAATAAAAAATGGGGAAAATGAATTTTTAAAAGAGGTAAGAAACATTTCAATTTCACTAGAGCAAACTCTTCCATTCATTACTCCCACCACCGCCTTCATAGGTCTCTCACTCCCTCTTCCATTTTCTCTCCTCATCTCAGTTTCCAAAACAAAGCAAAACAAATTTGAAAAAAGTGAACTCAATTTAATTTGATGTATATAATATTATAATTATAATATTAAAATTTATATAATTATAATAACAATTTATATTATATAATTATAGTTATAATATATTTCAATATTATAATAATAATTTTAAAAATTTAATTATGATTGAATTCACTTTTTTTAAATATAAAAAAATTTTTGCGTTCTATTTTCTGTAAAAAGTAAAGTTAATTAATATTTTATTTATTTTGAGAGAATAAATATATTCAAGTAAACTTTATTCTATTTTGCTTTTTTAAATAATATTTAAAAAAACTGATTTGTGTTTGTTTTTAAAGTGAACTTAATTTTAGTTTAATTTCATTTAATTAATTTATATTCCAAAAAATATAATATCTCTGTATTTTTTAATAAAATCTATAATTTTAAAATTGACTTTAGTTTAAAAAATGATATAATATAAACTAATCATTGATTTTTACCTTTTTTCAGAAAAAATGGAATACATATACATAATGGAGTGTGTTCGAGTTCCAATTCAGTGGGTTATGCGTGTCCCTTTGGCCACAATCAAGGAGGGTGTCAGGATGGCCTTGCTGATCTATGTGGCGGAGTTGGCGCTTGGGACTCTCCCGGAGAACATTGAACTGCAGATCGAAATTACCGGGGTGAACACAACACTGAGGGTTATTAGCCCAGGAAATTCTTTTTTCCAAAAGAGGACCAGCAACAACAACTGATTTTTTCATCGCACCGCAATCGAAAATTTCAATTATAAAATTAAATAACTATTAAATATTAAATCTCAAAAATACTATTAAAAAAAGTGTTTTTTATATTTTTTCACATACAATAATGTAAAAAACTGAACAAATGAAAAAATGTGAAAATTAATATGTTGGTTATTTATTTATTTTAATAAAACCTCAATGCTAAAGATAATCAAGAATTTTAATTGATATCACGAATTTATCCACTTTTTATTTGAACTTTTAAAAAGAGGAAGAATGAGAGGAGGAAGAGGAAGAATAAGAGGAGGAGGTGGAGGAAGAGGAAGAAGAGGAGGAGGTGCAGGAGGATCACTGTTTTCTACTATTTTCAAAGCCTAATAACGACCCTAATAATATATATATATATATATATATATATATATATAATTTAAAAAAA
>CAKNXH010058434.1:0-34446 GCA_932178445.1 Andricus quercusramuli | reverse complement strand
ATATCTTACACTGGAATTTTAAGAATATTTTCCTCGAAGCTTAAAGATCACATTTTTTGAAAAAGTAGATTAGGAAAAAAATATAAATAAGCCTGCTACTATGAAAAAACAAAATTTGGGTGAATTTTCGGAATTTGACAGGTCTACAACTTGAGCTGTTTAATTTTCGGGGAGGAGCGTTCATTAGCTCGACCGTAAAAGTCGATCACAGTGGGTCTTGACATCATAAACTCAGCAGACCCTTTCTCGGCAAGCGTTCTTTATACTTATATTTCCCTTTTTTCAGGAAAGTGAATAATAATAATAATTTAGAGGACGCTAACTAATCCTGTTATAAAGTCACATCGATGAAAACAGCTGAGGTTGCACTTTTTTACGATTGACTCTTCACTTACCGAAATTGTCAGCTTTTGCAATGGCAACTTTCGAAGACTATGAGTCACCTCTAAATATTGTTTAAAATTAAGCGATAAAAATCTAGCTTCTACAATCGCATAAACTACCGTTATTTGCCTTTTCTTTCTTTTAATTATATTCGTCAGCTTGCGGGTTCGATTCCCGCCTCGCACTCTGCAAGAGCATCGGTGGCCCATGCGGTGAACACTTGCCTAGCAAGGGAGTTGTTCATCTACGAAAAGAGTCGTGGGACCGGTACCTCTAGAGAAAAAGGTTCTCGAAGTACTTAAGGCTGTTGCTCTTGGTGGTTCGGAACCCACCTTAAACTGTAGGTCGCCCTCCCACCACCAAGTAAGTGTGTGGGGGGTGTGTAAATAAATAAGAAGAGATACTTGAAAAATGTAAACCCTTCGGGGACAAATTAGAAGCTTCCATTCCAATTATTATTAAAAAAGAATTGTACATTTTGACAATAACTTAAAACTAAAATGTATCAGGTATCACCAGAATTCCAGGATTTTCTAGGTCACTATGAATCTTAAGTATAGATAATTCTTTAATCATACATTCATTAACAGGTAATTTGAATCTTTGAATATCAGATATGAATTTCATTCTGAATTATACTGAATTTATAAAAGAGAAGCAAATTTATTTATACCAACTTTTTAACCCCACCACTTATTGGTTTATACTCAACGATACGATCATGTAGAATCAGACAACATGCTGATGTTTGGGCTGTAAAATTATATCTTGTTTGAAATTCTAAACGAACGCCAACTGGCCCATTCTTTAAGGATTCATTTTGCTCTGAACAATCGATAACGATTAAAGGTGCATAGTCTACAAATTTTTTTTCCCCAACAAAGGTTGTGATTCTTTACCATAATAAGTAGCTTGAAAGTTTGCATACATATCTTAAAGTAAAGCATACTGATGTCTGCTAATATTAAGATTCAAATTACCATAAGGATAACCCTGATTATTCGAAAATAGTTTCACATTTGTTATATTACAATGATCAAAGTAGCTAGAATTTCTAATGGTATTGTTTTTTTCTGTTTGTTTAAAAACCTAGTCTAACAAATCTCGGCTTTTCCAACTGATTTCATGTTTTTACAGTCCAAACATGTTTCAACGTAGTGGGGAGTAAGGGATATTCATACAATTCCCAAGATCGAAAACTTATTGGAATGGATGGATATTTTTCAATATATTTTAACAACTTTAATTTTAGTAAATCTGACAATCTCACACTTGGTAATAACCATTCTATTTTATTAATTTCAAGTTTATACTGTTCATTGGGAGCTGTTTGTAAAATAGCATTTGCATCGCTTCTAGATCTTGTTAAAATAAGTTCGTGTTTAGCATTAATAATAATTTCATGATAATCTTCTGCAAAACCAAATATCATACTAAGGGGTACAGATATATCGACATAACCAGCAGCATTTGTTAAAGATCTTTCATCGGTGTTATCCTCAAGCCAACCAGTATTTTCTACGTAACTTACTTGCCCCGGATTTAAAGATACATAATTATTCATCAAACTAGTTAGACCAACATTTTTATTTCTATCAATTTCTATTGCATGAATTTCACATCTTGCTTCTTCAAAAAGAGAACAAATAGCATTACAAACTAAAAACGATTTAGTCAATGGAGTTCAATCATTTTTCTCCAATTTCCCACTTATGTGAAGTGAACTTTTATTGGGTAGTAGACAATGATCTTGATTCTGTACTGCGATTCGAATTTCATCACTGTTGTTAAAAGTGGATGAGGCGTATGGTTGATGTGCATGCACCTCATAATGTGCGATAGATTCATTGTAAATTACAGGAGCCACTATATTTAGTATGTCCTCTTCCATGGCAAACGATAAAACGATTATAGATGAAATTGAAGAAACATACACACACGAATTTGAATCTTTTTAGCCTCCTCTTCTTCCTGCTTTCCTTCCTCGAGAATTGATCTAGAGCCCCAGGCTTCTTAGAAACTGTGCGTTTTGAGGTGTCAACACCTTGACTAAAGGTTTTTGACTGACTTGTCTGAGACATGACACCTTATTATTATAACCGTAACCAACCTTTTTATTAAAAACTACCCCCATTTTTATCGTAATGATTTAATATGAAGTCTAGCTGTTATAACCTCTCCACGAAAATTAACTAAATTTCCGTCTTGATCAACTATTCGTAATTGAATTTGATCTATTGTTTTGATTGCGACTGGTAAGTAAATAACGTGTGATGGGACTTCTACTATCTTATATCCTGGAGGTACTTTAGGGAAAAATTCATGAATTGTGTGCACCTTCTGATTATTGATACATGCACCTGTAGTTATACTACATTCAACTCTCAAAGAGTTAACTTTTATTATTGACACCGTTGAATCAGATTCATGGACTTTATTAGCTTGAAACACACGATGTGTAAACCCTAACAGACGACCTATAGAATCTTTAGGTTTGAAGTTTATGTTATTGGGATCCGATGCGTTGCGATATACCATCTGGTGGCAGAATTTGAAACCTTCAACTCGAGGTAGATTTTGACAGATCGCATGGGTAATCGTAGAAAAATACTGTTCATTCAAAAATGAACAATAGATAATGCTTCAAAATTGATTTCAAATCAAGGCAGAAGATTATTTTGTTATTTAAAAATTTTCTATTATGGAATTTTCCCCGCGAAAAACAAAAAGTAAGGAGTTTTGCTGCGTGTTTGGCTGTTCGTCCACGTTGCGAAAATATGAAACCCTGCGATTTTTCCGTTTTCCTAAAGTCGGTGTATCACTTGTGACAATTAAAAATACGCTTGGAGAGCCCGAAAAGATTGATCAGCGCATAGCTTGGAAAATGCATTAAGAATGGGAAAACCTACAACTGACACCATGGTAGTTTGTTCCTTGCACTTTAAAAGTGAAGATTTTTACTGCTCTGGCTCAAGTAAATATTCGGTAATATGCCAGATGAAATAAACTGAAGTATTTATAAATGATAATATTGTAAATTATTAATAAAAAACATAATAATTATATTCCATTTTTTATAATTATTCGTCAAGAACCTTAACCTCAAAAGAGCAACATCTTGTTTTTAATTGATGACGACCGATTCCACTTCAAATCATGCAGAGAGGTCCAGGTTAGGGTTTCATAATAAATTTACCTTTAAAACTATAATTCTTCAATGAAAATAAAGAGATACGTATTTCTTACTTTAGATGACAAAAAAATTATCTTACTAATTAGGAGCTAATAAAGTTAACTTTCCATTTTAAGTTGTTTAAAATTTCTACAAAAAGTCCTTTACACTTTTTAAAGGTTACATTCCATCGACTAAATATTTACGTTGTTAATTACTGCTGCCTCTGCACTCGATGTCTTCGATTCCACTGTCGATTTTCTTCATTTTTGGAAAAAATATCCTTATTTATTTTTCAGTAAATTATAGTAACATGCAATACATTTTAAGTTTTGTTGAACTATATAAAAATTTAATTCGATCGCTTTAAAAATTTTAATTCTAAACAACTTTGTGATCTTCACATTTATCCTTTTTCCTAGTAGTTGACGCAAAAATTAAAAATTTGGTTTTTCTGACAAAAAAATTTTTTCTTGCTGAAAAAATGGTTTACCTAAAAAAAACGTTTGTTTATTCTAACATCCTAAACTGGATCTTTCTGCATGATTTGAAATAGAATCAGTCTGATAAGGATCCTTCAGGATTTTTCATTTTTGAAATATTTGTAATAATTTGTAATGATTTTCGCACGTTACCTAGGCTTCTATTCAAAATCTACCTGGAATAGCGGCCATATTGAAATTATGTCGACGGTGGCGCACCCAAGAATTCAGATCCCAATAATTACACACAATCTTACTCTGTAAAGTATTATTGTTAGGTTCAATATGAATTTCAATGCCATACTGAGCTAAAACGTTTTGTAAATATCTTTGAATATCATTTATTTCATAGCTACCAGTGGGAATAACAGTTTCTTTATCATCAACATAAAATTAATTGCAACCAACATCCACATTTGGAATTGAATTAAATGTTAAAAATTCCACAAGTCCTAGAGCATTATTTTTATTAGATGAAAGGTCAATCGGTGGAAAATATTGCACTTCTAGTATATAAGAGTTTCCCGATAGTGTTAATGTAAAAGAATCGTCCATGATGCGGGTAATTATTTAACTGACTTGAAAAAATGTTATTATGCTCTTTTATATAAGCAGAACGAATTTTTAAATTTCATCTGATTACATAAAAACTTTAAACATAAATGCCCACATATGAATGTATCATAATTCTGGTACCTTTCATGATTGTATTTTATACTACCAACATCGAGATAATTAACGAGATCTAAAGGTGGGCGAAGATTTCCAAAACTATCAAAATGAATTACTTCATTCCCAACCTTTCTATATGCAACCCAATGTGTCCCGGATCCATTTTTATTATCAAGATTAACAATACCTGATTCTCGTTTATAAGGTCCACTTAAGGGTAATTGATTTCGCATAAAAACCCCGCGAAAATATGGAATTTTCAGAGAGTTTGCATACCTAAGTAAATCTATATCAGTTAAAGCTCGATGTGGTAGTTTTACTTTCAGTTTTTTGGATTTTTTGGGATTTGAGATTTAAAATGCAGACCTAAGCCTTGTCTATAAGGCTTCAAATATAAACCCTTTCCCATTGTGATAGATTCCATAGTTTGATTATGTCGTTTGGTTTCTTCAAGTTGCTTTTTAGCTGCACTCATGTCATTTATTGCTTTAGCTATACTTGCAGCCCCACCAGCTAACGCCCCGGTTGCACTAAGGCCTGCAAAGAGTGGTATAAGAAACGGTTAAATACCACCAGTTTTAGTTGGTGTGGGTAGAATTCTAGGTTTCTTTATGTTACGCTTCCCCCCAGCTTTTCTTACGGCTGCCCGCGCACCTTGAAGAGCTTATTTAATTACTGATTGTGCATCCTTACCAACAATCATTGATTCTTCAGCAGCTGTTACAATTTTTCAAAATGACTATCATTTCTACGATGAGTATCGATGTATTTGAACGTCAGTTTAAAGGAGCTGAAATTAGAAATCATGGACCACCCGGTATTGGATTCAAAATTGCACCGGATGGAAACTTTAATATTGAGAACAAAAAGTTGTGTAACGTGGGTGAAGCTGAAAATGAAAATGATGCAATCAATTTAAGTCTGATGCATCGTGTATTGAAACAAGAATGTAGTGAAGTCTATGGCATTATAGCTTCTTTACGAACTGAAGTGGTAAACAATAACATGATGATTCAAGCTCAAGAATCATCTATAGGTGGATTTAGAAAACAATTTAAAAATGGTTTAGAAGCAACTGAAGACCTTGTGTATCGAAATGTTGAAATAATTTCTCAACTGGATTCCAAACTGAATGCACTTAAAAATGGATGAGAAGAAACTACAAGTTGTGAAGGAATTGCATAGGCCTGCTAGAAAAAATTATCAACGTCAAAATGTTGATATCCGTGGTATTGATGAAACCTGGCAGGCAGACCTAGTTGAAATGCTGGCATATGAATGTGAAAATAAAGGATACAAATATATATTAACGGTTATTGATATATTTTCAAAATTCGCTTGGGCAATTCCAATAAAAACTAAAAAAAAAGTGAAGATGTGACAGCTGCAATGAAATCAATCCTTGTGAAAGGACGTGTTCCAAAAAATCTACATGTAGATAAGGGTCAAGAGTTTTACAATTCAAGCTTTGAAAATCTTATGAAACAGTACAATGTTAACATGTATTCAACTTTCAGTAATTTAAAAGAGTCAATTTGTGAACAATTCAACCGAACACTGAAAAAGAAAATGTGGATTCAGTTCAGTTTGCATGGTAACCACGTATGGTTAAATATTTTGTCAGACTTAGTTTCTTCCTATAATAATACCAAACATCGAACAATTAAAATGAAACCAAATGATGTTACGAAACGAAATGAGAAGAAATTGTTAGTAAATGTATTTAAAAAGTTTGTAGCAAGTAGAAATTTTATGCAAAAAAAGTTTAAAGTTGGTGATAAAGTAAGGATTAATAAATTTAAACATATTTTTGAGAAAGGATATACACCAAATTGGACAACTAAAATATTTTCAATTAGTCAAATAAAAAATACACAACCAGTAACGTATTTAATTGAAGATTATCAAAATAATCCTGTATCTGGTTGTTTTTTATGAGGAAGAATTAACTAAAGTCAAATACCCAAATATTTATTTGGTGGAAAAAGTACTTCGAAAGAAAGGAAATAAAATGTATATAAAATGGTTAGGATTTGAGAATCGCCATAATAGTTGGATTGATAAGTTTGGTATATAATTAATATGTAAGAAATTTGTGTACTCATTATTTTTCCTCAATAAAATTTTGGTTCACTATTTCATCCGCTTTTGATTCCTTTTAATTCCTTAATCTTAATAATAATAAGAGTGATAATTATCATTTGTATTTTTATTTAAATCAATGTCATGGAACAGATACATGTATACATATTTTTTTATAGAAAACTATTTCCTAACATTGTTAATTCACGAAGTTCTATATCCAGCCTTCTTTTTCAATAATTGATATTTTTTTACAATATAACACTCAACTTCAGTTTCAGTATACACAACATTTTTTTCATCCCAAAGTGACTCAGATATAGTTTTAATAATCATATCTAATATAGTTACATATGGTTCTATTAACAAATCATAAAAACAATGTGTTATACAATTTTTAAGTTCACAGAGTATCGCAAAAGTTGTTTTTCGCAAAAGAAATGGGTAATGCGAATCACTTGTTCCTGGTTGTTGTAGTGAAATCACATTTTCACCGAGATACAGCCCAAAACGTAATTTAAATTTTCACATATAATTAAATTACAATTCAGATTACATTGCTCACCACTGAAAAATAATTCAAAAACTTTAAAGAAACTTTTAAACACTTCCCAGTCTTCTTTATTAAGAACGATGCAACTACGAGGATGACTACTCATAAATTTGATACATGATGATAAATTTCCGTCTCTATCAACATCCAGTCCAATGACAGCTTGCTTCGGAAACGATGGATCCAAATTATACGTGGTTGCCATCACCATTTGACTTTTAGGGATGTATGGCATATTGATTATTTAAACATCAACCTCATCCACACCTGTAGAAACGATTTCAATCTGATTGAATTTCCCTCCAAGATATTTTATGAAAACCTCCTTCTCAGCAGCCTCTTTTTCCAAATCTTCAAGCAATGTCGAATTTTCATCAAAGACTTGAACCATTCGTTGAGGTAGAAACACATTGTAGCTATTTTCAATTTCAACAACAATCCTAGGTCCTTATTTGGTTTCAACTCGCCTCAGACTGGAAATTTGATGAAAGCCTCCAACGGTGAGATCCTTCAGCTTCTTTCTTGGCACCATATTAGCAGCTTTATTTAATTTTGAAAAATCCATTTCTTTCACTTAGATTTACAGACTCAAACGTTTGCAATAAAGAATTAAACTCAGATATTTTCCTAATTAAGTTCTTTAATTCCTGAATATTCTTCAAATGTTCACTTAACCGAATTCGTAGTTCACTTTTTTCCAGATTTTTTCTTCCTCAATCAGATTTCAGAAGACGAGTGAGGATGCAGTACGATTCACCTCTTTTATATTCATGATTTATTCACTATATCTCTCTAACATATTATTGCTTTCTCTGTCTTAAAGAGCCAGGGAACGAGAGAAACAGCACCTGGAAGAAATCGAGCTA
Organism: Andricus quercusramuli; assembly: GCA_932178445.1. Taxonomy (NCBI): domain Eukaryota; kingdom Metazoa; phylum Arthropoda; class Insecta; order Hymenoptera; family Cynipidae; genus Andricus; species Andricus quercusramuli. The sequence goes on along the minus strand of CAKNXH010058434.1, from coordinate 26,235 downwards.
TTGAGAGTGGAGAAGGAGTTTTTGGCAGGAAGGTTAAAGGAGTGGGAGGATAAAATTCCAAATGAGATAATTGACATCCCTGAACCACCTGAAGGAGGGGAGAAGGGCAATGGATCGGAAGGAGAAATGGACAGTAGAGCAGATCTTACGGGCGTTGACAAGGAGGTCTACGAATACGAACAAAGTAATACCGAAGAGTTGTCAAAACTCAGCTCAAACGAGCTGAAGTGGGAATTGAGAGCGAGAGAAGCGAGAAGGAAAGTGGTCATCGTGAGGGGTTTCAGATCCAGAGGAAAGTTTCTAGATAAAGAAATAGGGGAAAAGCTTAGGAAACTGACAGGAGTCAGCCCGATAATAGAAGACCTGAGGCACATAGCCAGCGGAGCATTAATGTCGCTTGTCTCAATTGCAAATAAAAAGAGGCTGATGCCTAACAGCTTCAAGCTGGCCGGAACGGGAATCAAATTAGAGGACGACTTCACTCACAGGGAGAAAGAAATTTTGGAATGGATCAAGAAGAAGGTGGAAGCAGAAAAAAGGAGGGGAGCAACTACGAGTGGGCACTACTATATGAGATGAAGAATCAACAATACGGAATACTACTGGAAGGAGAAGGAGGGGAAGGTGGAGGAAAAACTTTTTCGTAAGCAAGAAAGGGAAGCAGAAGGTAGGCAGCGGCGTAATTAAAGGTGTAGTATGGAATATCACGGAGGGGAGAAAGATTAGGGGGGTTTGGGATTTTCTCAAGGCGTATGACGTAGTGATACTGCAAGAGACCTGGATCGAGAAAGAAAAGGAGGACACTTTCTTAACGTCACTGGACCAGGAATACGAATGGACAACCAAAGCAGCGATAAGAGTTAAAAATAAGGGGAGAGCGAAGGGAGGGCAAATCGTCGGGGTGCGCAAGAGTTTGGGCGAGAATTTCAAAATGGAAGAATGGAATTTGGGACTAAAGATCAGTGCAGAAATATTGGGGGACTCGGGGAACAAAGTGAATATTTTAACTATTTACAATAACGTTGGAGTGACAAGAGCGGTAAATAGTATTAGAGCTTTAGTCGAGGGTATGCTGGAGAAGGGAGAAAAAATTGTGATACTAGGAGACTGGAATGCAAGAGTTGGAGAGGAGTTGGGGGGAGGGGAGGTAGACGATATAGCGCCAGCAAAGAATTTCAACACTGTAAGAAAATCAGAAGATAAGACTGTAAACCCGGAAGGGTACAAATTATTGAAATTTTGTGAAGAAGAGAGCCTGAGGATTCTTAATGGAAGGTTGGGGAAAGATGTTGGGGGAGAATGGACGCATATCGGAGAGGATAGGGGATCTGTAATTGATTACATAATAGAGTCAGAGGGAGTTGGGGATACGGACATTAGAGATATGGACATCGTAACTAGAACCGAATCTGACCACTTGCCAGTAAGCTTCCTCATGGCGGGAAAAGGGCTGCAAAGGGGCATGAGCCAGGAGAGGGAGGGAGAGCCAGTAAAGGGTTCAGAAACGGAAAGTAGGCTAATATGGTATGAAAATAAAAGTCAGGACTACAGGAAGGACCTGGCAAAAATTTGGGGAAAGAGGGTAGTGAATGGGAAGGCTGGCGGGAAAGAAAAGTGGGACAGTTTGGTAGATGCGGTTAAACAAGCGGCGCAAACAGTAGGCATGTTTAAGAAGGTAAGGGTGAGGAAGGGGGGCAGGAAGGACCAGGATTGGGGGAAAGACGAGGGAGAGAAAAGGCTGGGAAAAATAGCATTCGAATCCCTGAAAAAGTACTTGAGAAATAAAAAGGACAGGGACAAGGGAACCTACAATGGCAACATAAAGAAACTAAGGATATACCGAAGAATCAGGCGGAAACAGGAATCGGAGCAAAAATTGGGGAAAGTTAAGAGCAGTAAAAATATGGGCGAATTTTGGCAGGCAATTAACGGATTCAGACTGAAACGGAAGCAAAAGGGGAGAGGGATTAAGAAGGAGGAGTTGAGGACGCACTTTATGAGACTACTTGAGGGGGAAGAGCTCGAGGGGGAAAATGACATTCCAAAGGATTCGGGGGTCAGGGTGAATAATATTGGAGGACCGCCACCGACGGAAGGGGGGGAGGAAGTTGGGAGGGAGGGGGAGGACGAAGCGGAAATAGAACTGAACAGGGAAAACTCTTTCGAGGAAATAGCGAAGGTAGTGGACAGAATGAAAAAAGGGAAAGCTGCAGGGGAGGACGGGGTCAGCATATAATTTATTAAGTGGATGCCTAAGGAATCGGCCTCGGAAGTGAGGGAAATTTTGAATGGATTCTGGAAGGATGCGAGGCTCGCCAAAGGATGGGTGGTTGCACGAATCTATCCGATTCACAAGAGGGGCGATGAAAATGATACAGGAAATTATAGGGGAGTAGCGATGCTGGACGTAGGTTACAAAATTTTAGCAACAATTCTGAATGAAAGGATCAGGGACTGGATGGGAAAGAAAGGGTTATGCGAAGAAAGCCAAGCAGGCTTTAGAAGAAGGAGAGCAACGAGAGATCATGTGTGGGTACTGAATTCGTTGATCAATAACAAACTGAAAAAAGAAGGTGGGAAACTTTACACGGCATTTATTGATTTCAAAAAAGCCTTTGACACTGTAGATAGGGGCCTATTGATAGGAAAGCTGGAAAAGATTGGGATTAAGGGGAGAATGATGAACATGCTGGAAAAAATATACAGCAGGACAATAAACGAGGTTATCACGGCAGAAGGGTCGACCGAAACCTTCAAAACGGCTGGGGGGGTAAGACAGGGGCATTGAGCCCAACCACGTTTAATATATTCATTGGTGATATCGACGAAGCATGGGAAAAGGGGAACGTAGGGGGGACAGTAATAGGAGGAACTAAGATATTTGGGAATTTGCGGGAATGTGGGAAAAGCGGGGAAAAAGGATATAAAAATGTTGCGTACAGGTTATGTGGGAGGGAAGAAGAGAGTCTCCGACATATTCTGAGGTGCGAGGTGGCGTGGGAAAAGCTGGAGGGCAAGTGGACAGAAGGGGTCAAAAATTTGGTGGGAAATAAAAATGGGATTGAGCTGGAGGAATTGGTTGAAACAGCCCTTAAAGGGAAATCGGACCCATCCTCTGCGGGTACGCGAGAAGTTTTGTAAAAAGGGCCAAAGAGTCGGAACGTCCACTGCTGTGATTATATTGTGATCGCAAATTACTGCATATGCGTAAGATTCAGGAAGTGGCAATAGCACATAATAGCATAAAGAGACATGTAGTCGACAAATAATTTATATTTGATTATATTGTAATGTACAGTATCACAAAGAATGGTTCATGAATGGGGCCTAGGATGGGGGTGGGTGGGGGAGCAGAATGGAATGCGAGAGTGAGTAGCGATCCAAAATGCAAATTAGGGGGAGCGGGAAATGGATGTTTACCTGTTGTTTTCATAGTATAGATTTCATAGGAATATAATTCATATAAAATAATTCATGGAACCTTTTTATGTATATTTGTAGAACGGGACCAAAATGTAAAAATCCTTCAGGGTATACATACTGAATAAACATTTATTTAGAGAAGTTGTAGGTTCCGGAAGCTTCGATCATGGTTCATGATCATGAAACCAATCCCAAAGCTACTGGAATGTGTACGTCATCCGCTTCTGCTCCTTCCGTCCTAGAAGGTAAGCAAGAGCGGGAAATTTACGCGTAATAACATCGGGCAACAAGACAGTTGGAGATGAAGGTTTCACCTCTGGATACTTTTTTATAGCTACCAATCTTTGTAGAATTTAAGAGGAACAGTGTTGACGGACCAGATGGCGTGATCCCAGGAGAACAGCCTTTTGCATTCGGTTCGCGATGAAATGAGCCTGACGCTGGCAAGCCGGAATCTTGTTGAGTTGGCTGATAAATGAAGCTTTTATACCTCCAAGACAGCCGAGTATGAGAATTATAAGATGGACTTTGTAGCCTTGGTACAGCCTACTCAGCTCGAAAAGAAGTGCTTGATATTTCGCCCGTTTTTCTCCCTCCTTTGCCGTGATATTACCATCGGCTGGTGCCGAGAATTCAATTACGTAAATGATCTTGTTCTTCAGATCTTGGAGGACAATGTCAGGCTTCGTAGCACTGATACGTTGAGTGGTGGAGAATGAGAAATTCCAGTAGACCTTACACTGATCATTCTCCACAACGGACTCCAGTTCCCCCTGGGCGTATGGCAAGACGGGCAATAGATCAACACCATAGAAATCCCTAAGATGGTAATATAACACTTTTAGAGCTGCATTGTGTCTCTCTATGTACGCGTAGCGTGCATATTTAGAGCATCCACTGAGAACATGTCCAAGTGTTTCTGGCTCTTGCTTGCACGCTCGGCAGTTGGTATCGCGTACAGGTACATTCAATATGCGCTCGCGGTAAACTAAGGTGTCTATGACGCCGTCTTGACAGGCAAAAATAAATCCCTCGGTCTCCGATCTCAATCCAGCAGACTTGAGAAACATGTTGGACAGACCCATCAAGAGCTCTTCTCTACGTATGATGCTGTAGAACTTACCATGAAGGGGTTTGTCAGCATGTTCTCTTAGTAGGAGCGTATGTTCTTCTTCCTGTATACGACTTTTGAGCACCAGAGGTCTTAGTGATGCTAGGCCATGTGTAGTGTCGCTGGAATTAAAATGGGAGGTCAAGGTCCTCTGCGGCCCTATCTGCTGCATGGTATAGAAACGCCGCAGCATTGGCGACTTCATGTTGATGTACGAGTTGCATAAGGGAATCCGTGCTTTTTAGAACCGAGCAGGCTATAACCAGAACCGATCTTCGATGAAGACACTCTAAGCTGAGCAAGCCTCTACCCCCTTTATCGCGAGGGAGATATATTCGAGGTACAGAAGATCTAGGATGAAGACTTCGTTGTATTGTCATCATCTTGCGTGTGCTTCGATCAAGTTGTTTTAACTCATCGACGTTCCATTTTACTGCACCAAACGTGTAGAGCAGTATAGGAACGGCCAGCATATTGGTCGCCTGGATCTTATTCTTTCCAGATAATTCGGAAGCCCAAATTCTTCTGAGAATTTGGCGATACCTTTTTCCAAGGGCCGTTTTCAAGTTATGCACATTTTGGGTTTCCGCTTGCGGTATTCCAAGATATGTATATGTTTCTCCAATACCAAGATGTTGAATGGTATTTCCGCCTATGAGTTGAACATCCTGATCGTCACGGGATGATGTAGTTTCTAGTCTTCCTTGGTGTAGGTGGACGCAGGCACAGTTGTCCAGTCCGAAGCTCATGCCAATCGCTTTAGAATACCTATTTACCGCATCTGCAAAGATGTTAAGGTCCTTTTTTGAGGAAGCAAAGAGTTTACGGTCGGCCATGCATAAAAGGTGGTTGACCTTATATTCTCTTCTGTTCGGCGGGCCTCATAGGTATCCAGAGCTTTTGCCTCGGAGCACAATAGATGGAGGCAAGAGGGAGATGCATAAAAGTATCGGACTTAGAGAGTCTCCTTGAAAGACCCCCCTCTTATATGTGACAAAGCTTGTAGTCGCTTGTCTTTTGTCAGATATTATGACAAATCTTTTCCGCCACAAGAGTATAAGCTCTTTCATGCATCTCACTATTTTTTGATGCACCTCCATGCACTCAAGGAGCTTAATAAGTAGCTCATGGTTCGTGTTATCGAATGCCTTACGGTAATCAATCCAAGCCATGGACAGATTGCGTCGATATCTGATCGAGTCCTGGGTAATACACCTGTCTATTAACATGTTCTCCCTGCAACCTGCCAGCCCTCTCTTGCATCCACGTTGTTCGACTATTACACTCCATACCAGCTCAATAGATGTTAATATCCTCTCTTTGAGGATGCCAGTGAATAGCTTGTAGCTGGTGTTTAAACAAGCTATGGGCCTGTAGTTTTTTGGACTTGACGAATCTCCGGTCTTAGGGATCAATACCGTGCGTCCTTCCACTAGTCACTGCGGGACGGGTTGTTCTCCGTTTAAGAAAGTAGTAAATATAGGAGCTAGATGTTGGTGCGTAGAAGTAAACTTCTTCCACCAAAAGTTGTTGATTTTATCTGGCCCTGGCGCTGGAGAGTTCTTAGTTCTAGCGATAACTTTCTTCACTTCTTCAGCAGTAATTAGTGGACACTCTTCCTCTGGACCTTGTAACATTTGCCTTTGACAAAAGTTACGAAAGAGTGATATATCAGAAGCGTCTTCATTTAGCTGATAAGTATCTCCATATACTTGCTCCCAGTAGACTTGAATCTCTTCTCGACTAGGCGGATTTTTAACTACACACCCTAACGGAACGTCTGCAGAGCACAATCGTACAAACCGGATGCAAACAGCTGTGCGCGCGAAACGTTTGCATGTAATTTGAGTCACACTGAGTCCGCACGTTTACATAAAATTTGGGCGTATTCTGTGAGAAATAAACATGAAAGATTCTCAAGTTTCCAACCAATTTTTGTCACATTTTTTCGTTAAATCGTTAACTAATATTAGTTCAATAATTGATTAACTTTAATACTTACGTATATTTCAAATAATTTTCATATTCATAAATTGTCTTTAAGATTTTTCCATTTTTCGTATATCATTTAACATTTTTACTTTTATAATCTATGAATTCAAATAATAAGCAAGTTTGATTGCTATAAGTAGTTAATAAATACTAGAAATTTTCTTTCTTTTTTTTTTGGAAGAACGTAAATGGATAGTTATTGAATAATCGAAAAAAGATTTGGACAAACTTGACACAAATCTGCGGACTCAGCATGACTAATAATTTGCACATAATAGGCTCAAATTACTATCAAACACTTATCGATTGGTATACAGAATACACTCAAACTCTCACCAAATCGTTTGCATGAAAATTGTACGAAATTTGTAACATGCGTGCCGTCAGGGCATGACGCTTTATTGAACAGACGGGAAAGCCCTTACGAAAAGATATGACAGGGAAAAAATGACAGGTGTGTCATTTTTTGTCTGTCATTTTTTCGCGACCACAAGAAAATGACAGGGAAACGACAGGCAAAATGTAAGGAAAACGACAGCCAAAAATGACTGGCCCTAATTGGCCATAATTTATAATAATATTGTGTAACATAAATTCTCGACGACTTGCAGACTTATTTGAACTTTTCTGTAATGCTTAAAAAATCATTAGCAAGAGAAAATTATTATGGGAATTTTCATGATGAAACACCTTTCTGTAGCCTGTTGCTAATTCCGAATTATCTTCAAACACATAAATTGTGGAATGTGTTCGATTTGCCATTTTAATGTCTTCTTCTCCTTACAAAGAACTAAACTTCAGTACCACGGGCAACAATTTCAGATTATTTTCAACTTTCTTCATCCCCAAAGAAGTTCAATGCGTGCTCCTAATTCCATGATCCAACAAAGAATGGTTCCGCCACGCGCAACCTACGGACCCTTTGATTGGTTCACTTTTTTTTAGATGTGCGTGGCGAGACCATTCTTTGTTGGATCATGGAATTAGGAGCACGCATTGAACTTCTTCGGGGATGAAGAAAGTTGAAAATAATCTGAAATTGTTGCCCGTGGTAGTGAAGTTTAGTCCTTTGTAAGGAGAAGAAGGCATTAAAATGGCAAATCGAACATATTCCACAATTTATGTGTTGGAAAGATAATCCGGAATTAGCAACAGGCTACAAAGAGATGTTTCATCATGAAAATTTCCATACTAGTTTTATTTTGCTAATGATTTTTTAAGCTTCACAGGAAAGTTCAAATGGCTTACGAATAAGTCTGCAAGTCGTCGATTATTTACAAAGTTACACGATATTATAATAAATTATGGCCAATCAGGGCCAGTCATTTTCGGCTGTCGTTTTCCTGTCATTTTGCCTGTCGTTTTCTTGTGGTCGCGAAAAAATGACAGAAAAAAAATGACAAGGAAAAAATGACACACCTGTCATTTTTTACCTGTCATATCTTTTCGTAAGGGAGATTAGTAAAAAAGGTGGAATTTTCCTGAATCCGTTTAACTCGCCGTTCAAGGCGCTGTTTCGCTGTTGAAAGAGATCTTATTTTTTGCGTCCAGTGCTCCCGGTAAGAAAGCTTGAATAGAATAGGATTGAAAATTTCAATTCATGTTAATACCTGATTTTCCCTTCGTTCTCTTAAACCAGAAACAGTAATTAGAAAGAAGCAACTGCTGTACGTTTCAATACAGTTTGAAAAATATAATTTTCTACTTATCTAATACCAAAACCAGTTTTTCGTACTGTTTACTGACGATTATTAAAGAATTTATTATTACTATATGTATGTACAATTATATTAATTAATAAATAATTATTTAAATTATTATTCAAGTTCAGTAATGTTTTCAGAATACAAAAATTCTTTTTGGTATCTCGGCATCAAAAATCCTATTTCATTCAATTCAGTTATACCATTTGGAATTGAGGATAATACGTTTCATATAAAATCAATTCAGATTTCTTGAATTGAAGTCGCACCATCTCTCCGAAATGTAAACTTGAATTCACTGTAATAGACCCTTCCTAACTTGAATTCAAAAACCGGTAATTCAGAAAATTCATTGTACACATTTCGCTAATGAATTAAACTGAATTGAACACACTTCATATCTAACCTTCGTTTTGAAATAGGAAAGAGTCATTAACACTATGTGAATAGACGGGAATTACATTTCTGAGCCACTTATTACTTTCTTGAACATTGAAGCCTGAAGGGAAAATCAGGTATTAAAAATAATAGGATTATCTCTACTTTCACGCTGAAATCTTAAATTTTTAATTCTATTCTATTCAAGCCTCCTTACCGGGCTGCTTGATGGTCGACAGTTTACTTACTTATTATTATTATTGTTTATTATATATTCTTTTGTAGCAGGTTTGGCATTTTCTGAAAAATTCGGCCTTGAAACAACCACACTTTACAATATCTTTTTCTTAAAATTTTCTTCCCAAAACACCATCATTTTAATTTCAAAACAATTACAACACTCAAATCCTGTCTCTTACCTCCATTCTTTTTTGCAATCACAATAATATAATCAAAATTCAATATAATGTGAGAAACGTAACAAACCTGTTTACAAGTTCAGCTTTTTTACCACTATTAGGTTGCTTCCGGCAACTTAACCATCATCTCAATTGAGCAAAACTATGTTTTTCTATTTCATACTTGCCCAATTTCGCACCCGAAACATCTTCATTCAATTCCACTCCGGCAAAAAGTACATACACTTGTATACATTTTTACAAAATATGAGCGTAACTTTCATATTACGCGGGATGCACATGGCAGCCGCAAATGCGCAAATAAACTTCCGATAGTTAGGTAAAAATGGTCTATAATAGACCTTTTCATTTAATAAAACAATGCTACGCAAGCGCGAAAAATATATAGCACTTCCGTGAGTTTCGTACCATTCCTCCCTGAGACGTATGTGACAACAGTAAATATCAACACAAAAAAAATATTTCGAGTAATTAGAAGTTAAAACACTTTCCAACAAAAAAAATGCCTGATTTACCATGAAAAAGTCCATTAAAAAGGAGGCTGGTGCGACCAAGAAATGCTCTTATGGAAATTGTAAGTGACAGTCGGTACAAGTCGTACTTGGAATGTAACTATTATTTTATTCAATTTCCAAAACCCTGCTTAATATTTTGAAAGGGTAACATTCCCGATGATGCACTTAAAATCCATATTAAAAATTGCGCGGAATGCAGTAAAAGTGATATGTGGGTGAGGTTATGTGCTCGCAGGGACAAATATTTTTCCAGCATAAAGAATGTAAACAAAGACACTTATATTTGCTCATTGCAACTGTGTGGGATATAAATATATTAATTCAATACATTCATTATTTTCATAAAATTATTTGTTGATTTATTTATGAATAAGTTAAAAATGAAAAATGAAATCATTTCCATTTACTTATGTATTTTGCGAGTTACGTGAATTTCAAAACTGACAACCCACTTATAATGGCAGCTATTAATTCATTTTCAACTGCATTTCTTTGAAAATGCTTCACCAAGCTTTTTTTTATATATGTTTTCATCAGAGATTCTCTGTTTTTATCATTACAGATAATTTCATTTTTATGTAAAACACTATTTTTCTACTATTTCAACCACGAAGTAGTACAAGGAGACTGTTACAGCCCACAACCGCGATCGCCTGTCCTCAGATGCTTATTTCTTCCCAGATGAGAGCGCCACATGCTATGGAGAAAATCGGAGATCAGGCGATCGCGAAATGGCGCCAGGTGATGTTGTGCGGTCTCCTTGCAGTGCTACGTGATTCCAACTATGCCACTGAAGACGATGTAAACATATCCTGCATTCTATACACCGGTCAACAAGTTGTAGATTTTTTCCTTTGGCACATTGTTCTCTGCACTTCAAACACCTTTTTAGCTGGCAAATAGTGTTTTGGTTCACCTTTTTATGCTGTAATTCAGCACCTGGCACGTCTTTTTCATTTAATTTCACATTAAAATTTGGTATCACAGTGTACATCTTAACGATATATTCCGAAACCTTTAAATACCCGCTTAGTATCATGGCGGCGCCTAAGCTTCCGCTGTTAAATGAAAAAGTCTATTGACGGATCTTTGTATCAGGGAGTAATAATAAGGAGATCGATCTTCGTACATTCGTTCTGACTGCGGTAACTGTACATTTATTGCCGAGCTTAGACGTTTCTAATAGACCTTTTCATCAGGGATGTGCAGTTACGCGTAACTGGAGGATTTTGAAGTAAAATACCTAAGTGAAGTATTTTACGTAGAAAACAGGTAAAATACCTAGTAAATTACGTGCCAAGATGGCGGACCTATAGAACTATGCATAACCTCACTTTTTTGAATTTCTGGTATCGGCATTCCTAAAAGGGCGTAAGAGTTTTTTTTTCAATGCCTATATTGTTAATTTAAAAAATAATAATGTCAACCAGGAATGTGCAGTTACGCGTAACTGGAAGTTTTTTACGTATAATACCTAAAGGAGGTATTTAGCGTAAAATACCTGGAATATGTAAAATACATGTAGAAAACCTCTGATTGGCTGTCTGATTCGAGGTTTCAATTTCCCGCCTCAGAGGTGGCGCCCTCATATATAGAACAAGACGTAATTTACATCATGTAGAAAACTGATGACGTAAAATACCAGGTAAATTACCTAAGGAAACCAAGTAAATTACTACGAGTATTTTACTCACCCATCACTGCTTTTCATTTAAGAGCGGAAGCTTAGGCGCCTTCATGATACTTAGCGGGCATTCAAAGTTTTCGAGCACTGTCTTTAAAATGTACACTGTGATACCAAATTTTAATGTTAAATTGTATGCAAAAGATGTGCCAGGTGCTGAATTGCAGCATAACAAGGTGGACAAAAACACTATTTGTCAGTTAAAAAGGTGGTTGAAGTGCAGAAAACAATGTACCAAAGGGAAAAAGCAACAACTTGTTGACCGGTATGTAGATTGCAGGTTATGTTTACATCATGTATATGGTATAGTTAGAATAGTAGAAAAATAGTGCCTTACATAAAAATGAAATTATCTGTAATGATAAAAACATTTGTAAAAAACGGTTAATGAAGCATTTTCAAAGAAATGTAGTTGAAAATGAATTAATAGCTGCCATTATAAGGGGGTTGTCAGTTTTGAAATTCATGTAGTTTGCTAAATACATGAGTGAATGCAAATTATTTCATTTTTCATTTTAAACTTATTCATAAATAAATCAACAATTAATTTCATAAAAATAATGAATGTATTGAATTAATGTAAAGTTATAGTACGCCATGTCCCTCAACTGTGAAACTGGGAAAATGAGGTTCAAAGTTTGACGATAATATACACTATAGAAGCGTTATCAAATGCCAAAGTAAGTTTATCGTACAAAAATAATGCATGATCAAGAACATATTGGCACAAATTTGAATACTATTATAAAATGTATTTTATCCGATGTGGAAAATTGGTTTTGGACATGGCGTAATATGAGATTCAAAAAATTCATATTTTCTCAGAATTATAGTACGCCATGTCCACAAAATATTTCTGAATTAACTATTTATAATGAAATTCTTAAGTAAAAAGTGTAACAGGATAGTAATTTACATCATTCTGTTGTATTACATTCCTCGAATTCAATGAGTTGTTCACAAATTATTTAATTTTGAGTAATATTCCGATGGTTACTTATTTTTTGGTTAAATATATTATTGAAAATTGTTATTTCTCAAATTGAATTTAGGTTATTCATATAAAATATTCATTACGAAGTTGTAATTTTTTCACTTTTAGCAATGCAAAAAAGGACATGGCATGATATAATTCTAACATTTAATTAACGTCACAATTTTAATTAATAATTGTGACAGCTGATGAAATAAATTTCAGAGAAAAATTTATTTTAAAAAAAGTTTATAAGTGTCTTTGTTTACATTCTTTATGCTGGAAAAATACGTATCCCTGCGCGCACATAACCTCACCCATATATCACTTTTTTTGCATTTCGCGCAATTTTCAATATGAATTTTAAGTGCATCATCGGAAATGATACCCTTTCGAAATATTAAACAGGGTTTCAGAAATGAAATAAAATAATAGTTACATTCTATGTACGCGACTTGTACCGACTGTCACTTTTACAATTTCCAAAACAGCACCTCTTGGCCGCACCAACCTTTTTTGTTTTTAATAGATTTTCTCCTGGTAGATCAGACATTTTTTTCGTGGGAAGTGTTTTAACTTCTAATTGCTCGAAATATTTTTTTTGCGTTAATATTTACTATTGTCACATACGTCTCAGGGTGGAATTGCTCGAAACTCACGGATGTGCTATATATTTCTCGCGCTTGCGCAGCATCGTTTTCTTAAATGAAAAGCTCTGGGTTCCGTGTCCGACGCGATGGATAAAGGTAGCCCGGAAAGCTTCTCTCCAATCGTACTGCGTTTTTGAAAGTTCTCGCGAGTGTGATTTGTCCTGCCAGTCTGTAAGAAAAGGGTCGTGCACCCTAAATTGTTTCAATAGGCCGCCAACGGAAGCCCATTTACTTCGATTTCCAGGTTTAACTTAACCTCTTCGCCGGCTGGCGGGGCGGTGGTGTCGCGCGTAAGCGCGGGAAGCGTGGAGCAGGCGACAAAATTGTGGTAGCATGGCTTCGCACAATAACGCTTTCAAGGACTCCGGGGGGGCTACTTCCCTGTCAACCTCCTTTAACATTGACCTTTTATCATCTGTCTTCCCTCAAACTGCAGATGCCCTATTATTTCCTAAAAAAACAACAGGATACAGGTATAGAAAAACACGTGGACACTGACACTGATACCAAAACAAGAAAACACAAAAACACTAAACTCAGGGGGATTCAAAAACACGTTCACGATTCGAAACGCCACAAGTTCTTTAAATCCAACCTGAAACTGACAGACATCCACTTGAAAACAGACCCTGCTAGTAATACGCCTTTCCCAGACATAGACAGTGTGCAGATGGAGGACATGACGGAAATTGACATTCCCAATGCTGCCAACGCGGAGTCCTCGCAATTCTCTGCTTCCGGCGAAGGGCGCACTTCTCAATCCCCGAACACAGAAAGAATGTTTACTGAAGCAAATGCTAACATCACTTCTTCTTTCAGGAAAAAAGGACCGAACACCACTTACCGCTTCCCCGAGTCCCAACTGGGACAATGTAAAGTGATCATTCAAAGGGACCCAGAATCAGATAATGCAAAGGATCCCCTAAATAAATTGTATTTTGGCCGATATGTGCTTTCCAACTGTTCCCCACATAAAAAGGCAGTTGTTGACATCAAGCGTAATGGCTTTGGAAAGCTGTACGTCATTCTCAAGTCCAGTTCTGATGCCAATAGACTTCTGGACGACACACAACTTAAAAGCAAAGGCTTAGTAGCCTTCATTCCAGCCAGCTTTTGCTCCTGCCAGGGTGTCATCAGAGACATTCCCCTTGACATCCCAGAATCTGAAATCAGGGAAAACCTGGAAGTCTTGAGTCCTCAGAGGGGAGAAATTTCTGTTCTGGAAGTCGTTAGACTGAGCAGAAAGGTTAGAAATCCAGACTCCAACAAAACTGAGAACATTCCATCCCGCTCAGCTCTTATAACGTTTTCTGGTACCACTCTACCAGACAAGGTGGCTCTGTACAAGGCATCAATGCCTGTGTATGTATACACTCCCCAGGTTAGAATGTGCCTGAAATGCCTGAGATACGGCCACATCGCCAGTCAATGCAAATCGCAAGCCCGTTGCTTGCACTGTGGTGGTAGGCACGCTCATTCGAGCAACTCTCCCTGTCCAGATGCTAAAAATAAAGCAAAGGCCAATTGTGTTCACTGCAGTGGACCACATCGAGCAAACTCGAAGGACTGCCCTGAGCTCAAGTTCCAGAGGAACTTCCGTTCCTACGCTACCCATCATGGTGTAACCTTCACGGAAGCCAAGGCCGCGCTAAGACCTCGTCGAGGCGCCTCCTCCAACAGTGTGCCTTCGAACCAAACCTCTCTCTTTCCCCATCTCACTATTGACTCGATTCCTCCGGGTGTGCCCTCGGGTCCCAACATCTCTACGCGTTTGTTTTCCGACGTCACATCGACTCCACGGGTCATCCCAACACCTAGACTCCAAACACACACATCAAATCTAATCCAAAAAAAGCAATCGTCGACTCGTAAATCCTTACCTGAAGCATCATCTCCAGCGTTCGCTGTCCTCAGCAACAATGGAAGAACTCAAAGTCACTTGAAAAATGGCTTTGCTCTGAATCATCTTCCCCTTGAGTCTTCCTCCCTTCCCGAGGAGAGCACTACGTCAGGTCCGTCAGGCCTATCTAACCCTATGCCAATCATAGGTAACATCCTTTCAGCGCTCACTACCCTGGTGGGAGTGCTTTCCTCGGGTCTCTCCTTTTCTTGTGAAGAGAGAGAGAATTTGCTCAGTACACTCACGAATAGTTTCGCTTCGCTTTCGATATCCCTACATTCTTACTCTCAAAATGGCTCAAATTAACAATTTGCGCATCATGCAGTGCAACTGCCAAGGAGTAATGAATAAAAAAGGTGATCTTTTAAATATCTCCCAAGAATTTGATATTTTACTCCTCTGTGAAACCTTCTTAAAACCAGATAAAAGATTCGATTTAAAAAAGTTCAACATAATTCGATCGGACAGACTTGCCAACAGAGGGGGAGGCTTAGCTATCGCTATCAGAGAAGGTATAAGATTCTCAAGGGTATCTTCAATACTTACAGTTGAAAATAGCCGTGAGACCCTGGCTGTCTCAATTGATTCCTCTGCCGGGGAGCTACTGATAGTCACGTGTTATAGAGTGCCCTCACCGGATAACAAAATTTCAAATAAACAGTGGTCAAACTTTTTTGATTCAATTTTTGATGTGAATAACAACAACGTCTTCATTGGCGGCGATTTCAACTGCCACCACACTTCTTGGGGCGGCAGTCGTAATTGTCCCAATGGCAAAGAACTTCGTTCCTCCTTGGACCTAACTGACCTAATTTGCATCAATAATGGGGCCCCGACCTTTCGTAATCGACCCGGTAATTCCGAGTCAGCTCTTGATCTCTCGCTAGTCTCTTCTGGTCTCTTCACCAGCAGCTCCTGGGATGTATGGGATGATACCCTTAGAAGTGACCACTTCCCGGTGGTCACAAGTCTAGGGGTGCTCATTCCAATTTCCATTTACTCTTCACATAAATATAATTTAAAAAGAATAGTGTGGTCCAAATTTACCTCTGACTTGAAAGAATTTACTAAGATTTCCAAGATAAGCTCCAGCTATCCCGACCCGGATGTCCTTGTTAATTATGATAATTTAATTAAAGGTGTTGATGAGGCAATTAAATCTACCTGTCCCCCCTCTAACTTCAGACCTTCTTCCACTCGAAGGAAAAAGCCTTTTGTCCCAGCTCCTTCCCTGGCGGACCGGCCGAACGCAAACATTACGCTACAGCGTAACGGTAAAGTAATGGTAAAGTAATGGTAAAGTAATCTGGCATTATAATTAATAAAGGAAACAAAATTAATATGTAAACTGTTGCAATTATAATAAAACGTTGAAATTTACGTTCAACGGTCATGCCGCAATTGCAACAAGTTGCTTTTGCAGCATTAAAAAATAAAAAAAACATAGTGACCGTCATTGCAGTCGGCCCCTGCATATTGGCAACCCGCTAACGTGGCTTTAAGTGGGTTGCCAGTCTGCAGGGACCCGACTTGAATGACAGCCACTTTGTTTTTTTATTTTTTAACGCTGAGAAAGCAACTTGTTGCAATTACGGCATGACCATTTAATGTAAATTTTAACGTTTTATTATAATTGCAACAATTTACATATTAATTTTGTTTCCTTTATTAATTATAATGCCAGATTACTTTACCATTACTTTACCATTACTTTACCGTTACGCTGTAGCGTAATGTTTGCGTTCGGCCGGTCCGCCAGGGTTGGTGGGATGAATCTTGTGAAAAGGCTGTCTCTGAAAGGAAGACAGCCACATCCGCTTTTCGAAAGAAATCTAATTTCTTGAATTACGAAAACTTAAAGAGATCAGAAGCTAAAGCTAAACGCACTTTTAATATAGCTAGACGAAAATCCTATAAAAAATTTTTCGAGTCTCTGGACAGGTTGACTCCAATCTCCAGGGTCTGGCGAGTTGTCAAGAGCTTCAAAAATAGATTCACCCAACCCGCTACTGCCTCTTGCTCAGCAGATAAGGTAGTGGTGGCAAAACTCCACCAGTTACCGAAGAACTTTGCCCTCCCTCAATTTTACATGATCAATTTCCAGACAATTTTAGAAAAAACACTTTTTTGGAAGCCTCTTTCACCAAGAGGGAGCTCTCCATTGCTACATCATCACAAAAAACCAAGTCCTCCCCGGGACTTGACAAAATAGATTTTAACATGATTCAACACTTCCCGGATGAAGCCAAATCTGCTC
Organism: Andricus quercusramuli; assembly: GCA_932178445.1. Taxonomy (NCBI): domain Eukaryota; kingdom Metazoa; phylum Arthropoda; class Insecta; order Hymenoptera; family Cynipidae; genus Andricus; species Andricus quercusramuli. Next base: position 9,230 of record CAKNXH010058434.1, on the reverse strand, counting down.
TTCTTGACATCTACAATAAAATATTTGCTACCGGCGCATTTCCACCTTCCTGGAATCAATTCCTTGTGTTTTTCATTCCGAAATCAACACCAGGAAAATTCCGTCCAATCTCATTGGCCTCATGCCTTTTCAAATTAATGGAAAAACTTATTTACAATAGATTAAATTGGTACTTAGAACACAACTTATTGTTATCACCTTCACAATTTGGTTTCAGGAAGGGCAGATCTTGTGCAGACAATCTGGACATCCTATCAACCGAAATCTGGACCGGATTCGTTAATAAAGAAATAACAGCGGGTCTATTTTTAGACCTTAAAGCAGCCTTTCCTAGAGACCTAGGCGTTTCTGGTCCATCGCTAGATTCATTTACAGGTCCACTGCATGCAAAAATATCTATTTCAACATCAACGGCGAGATAATAGGCCCCAAAACTAGTACTGTAGGTCTTCCTCAAGGCAGCATTTTAAGTCCTATCTCATACTCCGTTTACCGAGGAAACTCGTCACCCTTCTCCCTCCAAACTGTTCCATCGTTGAATTCGCGGATGATATCGCTATTATCTGCAGATCTACAGACCCGAGCGTACGCGTTGCGTCACTTCAGAACTGTTTGAACATTCTTGTGGATTTCCTTTCTCAGAGAGGCCTTCAACTTTTTCCAGATAAAACCAAGTTAATCCTCTTTTCTAAATTACAGTTGGACTTCAACGATCCGAATCTAGCCCTTCAAGTGAATGGCAACTCTATCCTGCCTTCAACATCGGTTAGATTCTTAGGTATATTTTTAGATCACAAGTTTACATTTGACGAACATTTCGCTTATCTGACTGAAAAGACACGTAAAGTTCTGAACATCATCAAAGTGCTGAGAGGCACATAGTGGGGTGCCGACCCATACATACTCAAGACTGTCTATGATGCCTTAATCAGAAGCTGCTTCGATTACGGTTCCCATATATTCACTTTCCAAAGATATAAATTTTTTGACAAACTACAAAAAATTCGAAACCAAGCCCTCAGATTAGCCCTAGGCTATAGAAGGAGCACACCAATTAATGTCATTTTAGCAGAATCTTTTGAGCCTCCTCTCAGAAAAAGATTTAATTTTCTTGCAAGGAAATACCTTATTAAAACATTTGCCAACCTTGAGCACCCTCTTACCGATATCCTATTAAACCTTTGGAATAACACTCGACAGAAAAACACATACCAAATCAAGAACATTTTTGTTTTGATAGCAGCTTTCGAAAAAGTCCATAATTTCAAATGGCAGACTCGGAGATCCCTTATGCACCCCTTCTTCGAATTCCCCTACGAGGACCGTTTGTTCACCCCAAGCGTCGACATGAATCTAGGTAAACAGGTCCAAACTAGTCCTGCCCCAAACGACCTTTTCACTGACCTCATAGACCGAGAATATCACGACTTTTTACATTTTTATACAGATGACTCGAAATCTGAGACGATCAAACTGCGGGCTGTGCTCTAGTTTGCGCGTCAACTAACTTAGCACGTTCATGGAAAATTTCTACTTTCGCATCAATCTTTTCAATTGAAGCTATCGCGATACTATACACACTCGACTACATTCTCAAACATAATATTCCCAAATCAGTGATCTTCTCGGACTCACTGAGCGCCATAACAAGTGTAGCCGCTCCAAATCCTAGCTCCATAAAATCTGGTCTTATTTTACTCATTAGGAACCGCTTAGCCACTCTTCAAAAATTAAACCGTCAAATTTCACTGGTCTCGATCCCGGGTCATATGAGTATCGTGGGCAATGAGAAAGCAGACGAGGCTGCCAAATCGGCTGCCAAGGACGGCATTTTGTTAAATATTCCACTTCCACATTCAGATTTCTTTTGTACTGCCCGCAAAGCCCTCAATGAAAGTTGTCATTCTTTTTTCTTAACAGTTGGAGAAAATAAAGGGGTATTTTATACCCAACGCTACTACAAGCAGCGTAATAAACCATGGTTTGCTTCTTTCAATGCACGGAGAGAATGGATAGTTTCTCTCTGCTGCATGAGAAACAACCATTATTCACTTAATGCTAGCCTTGCACGGAAAAACATCATCGATTCACCTAGCTGTCCATGTGATCCCAACCTGGAGGAGGACCTGGATCACATTCTCTGGGCTTGTCCCAGATTTGAAACCAACCGTACTAATCTTATTGAATCACTATCTAAACAACTTAACTGCCCTCCCCCGTTTTGTAGTTATCAATTCCTGGCCGATCCCTCATAGAATACAGTAAAACACATATTTAAGTTTCTGAAGCATCACAACATTAACATCTAAATTTTCAGTTTGAAATTGCCGCCTGTTCCACTTTCCGCGAGGGGGACGACGGCTGCGACTGTTGGGGAGGAGTGGAGATAGAGCGAGACTCCTTGGGTATCGTGTCTGTCCTACCCCTCCTTGGCGCGGTGTGGCCGTGCGCTGGCCGTGCGTTCCCTTGCTCGACTCCCGTTTGGGTCGAGAGATTTCCCATCTCTGTTCCCAGATGGTGTCGAAGGGTTTACTACCTTCGCCTAGTATCCAGTAAAATCACCAGGTCATGGCTGTATGTACAAAGCTTCATTGCTAGCGTACGTTGCCAATGTAAGCTTAAGTTCGCTTTCGCTTAAGGAATCAGAAGAAGAAGAAGAAGATGAAAAGGTCTATCAGCACATTATGGCCATTCGGTCATGCGCATTGTGATCTACTATCTCCTTTTCTCCCGCGAGTGAGCGCCAGTCCATGACAACAACTCCGTGGTGACATCAACGACAGCAAATTGAGGTTATATCAATGTTTTGCAACTTATGGCGAAAGTTTTTGCAAAGTTAATAATTGCAAGTCGGAAAATCATATAAAATGTAAATTTTCGAAGATCTTAAAATAGAATTTTGTAGATTTTTAAGGATTTTCAAAAATGTCATGATAATAACAAATTTCATTTCAGATTACTAGGAGGATTTAAAGTGATTTTTCATTTTAAACAATTTTTAAGAGAATATTTGAAAACATTTCAAACAAATTTTAGTGTATAAATAAGAATTGAACAATTATTAATTTATAACGACTTGAAATCAAAATAATTTAACTTCTAATCTTAAGGGCATGTGACACAGTCAAATACCTACATTACCGATCTCACTTTTTCAATTTTTCGAAATTTTTTTTTAATCCAAAAACTTTTTTTGTAAATAAAATATCGGGCTGAAACTTTGGAAAATGTATGAGAAGACAATAAACTACGCTTACGTACTTTATTCGATGAAGAATTTCGCAAAAAATTATTTCCGAAGAAATTAAAACTGGATGCATTTTTTGAACCTAAGAACTTTTTTTGTAAATGAAATATCGGCTTTAAACTTTGAGAAATGCAAGAGCCGACAGTGAAGTACGTTTATGTACATCATTTGAGTATGAAAGATGCAAAAAGAAAAATTTCAACTAAATGTCAACAACGGTTGCCAGTTCGGTCGGTATTCCACTGATATATACAGGGTGTCCCAGACTCAAGTGTCCGGACTTATATAGCCGTATAAAAATGAAAAAAATAAATAGAAAATTCCTTTTCCAAAAATCAGTTGAAGTTTTAGTTTTTTAGTTATAAAACATTTAAGCTGGACCAATCAGGAGCGCCGTATAAACAGCCGTGTGTCCGTGAACCAGATTTCAATGCAGTGTAATGGAAGTGAGCGCAGAGGTGGGGTTAGCGAAGGGAGAACACTACGTTGGAATCCCGACCACGCACACACGGCTATTCATACGGCGCTCCTGATTGGTCCAGCTTAAATGTTTTATAACTAAAAAACTAAACCTTCAACTGATTTTTGGAAAAGGAATTTTCTATTTATTTTTTTCATTTTTTATGGCTATATAAGTCCGGACACTTGAGTCTGGGACACCCTGTATAATACACTGGATGCAGGATTCCAGGCTGGGTCAACTCCTATAGGCAAAAACGGCAACGTAACGAACTAGGGCGCGCGGTCCGAGAGGCAGAAAGGGGTACAGAAATAGTTCACTGCCCGACACAGATGGCGTTCGCGCATTTCTGAAATCGGGGTGCGGAGTGCAGAGGGAGGTAATGCCGCATACATTGCGGCCATATTGCAAAAGTGTTTGACAGTTATTCAAAAAAGTTGAAAACAGTGTTGCTGTTTCATGCAACATGCAGTGTCATGCATTTATTTCAAATGAATGCAAATTAAAGCAAGTGAAAAATCTTAAATAAGGATTGAAATTAAAATGAACTATCATTCATCATTTCATGTTATTCATTTGCTTCATTTTGCATTTATTATCTCCTTTTTACTTAAAATAGTAAAATACTGATGCACACAAGAGCAATATATGCATGTGCATGTGCACAAACACATGGACGCTGACTTAGTTTCGCCGCCCGACACAGATAGCGCTAAAAACGGCACCATTTTTCCCCCACGTAGTTGACCCAGCCTGCAGGATTCAATGGAACGATCTGTGCCTACTTGAAGGCCTCGGAGCCGCCATTTATCAGGGTTGTTTTGGTTCGGGATCATTCGGGACGGATCGGGATATGCGGGAGATTCAAATTTAATATGGAAGAGAACTCAAAATATTAATTAAATCATGTAAAACTTAATAAAATGTAATTACATAAATAAAAATAATCGAATAGTACAAAAAAAGGAAAGTCGATGGTATTTTAAATTGGTACGTGGAATACACATTCATAGGTTATGTCACTAGTGTCAAAGTTGTGTCAAAGGTGCTAATGTTATCATGAGGATGGTGAGATTTTCAATTATATTTTTATATCAATGAAAAAGTCGAGAATGAGTAAATATTGTTTTTGCTGTGGAAAAAGTGAAAAATGCAACGGATTGAGGTATTTTCACAAGTAAGTACGAAAACTACAAGATTATAAAGTTTGAGGTTAGATTTGTGTTTTGTTTACACTGTAATCTTTCCATATAATTATTTTATATTTGTAGCTCTTCTTTTAATGAATCAAATATAGTGAACTTGTCTATTTTTTAACCGATTGTTTGCAGGTTTCCAACAGATCTGAAAGCATGTGAAGGGTGGTTGCATCAGATGGGTCTAGAAACAAATTTTGAAATAAAAAAAAATAGCAGATTGTGTTCGGGTCATTTTTGAAAAGATTGTTATGCCCAGAACATCAATGAACGACCGAAACTTGCACCAGGAAGCGTGCCAACAAAATTTGGAAATTTCCATCTAAAATGCGTCTGCTGCGATAACGTCAAAATACGTGGGTCGGGAAAATCCTTTCGCAAGAAAGCCAAATTTTAAATTAGGAAACAAAAATTTAATAAATGTGCAATACATTTTTTTTATTGAAAATTCATGTTTTTGAATGAAAGCTCATTTTTTTGATTGGGAAATCTTGTTTTTTTGTTTGTTTAAAATTCAAGTATTCCAGTTGAAGATTCATCATTTTAGCTGAAAATTATTTTTTTTGGCTTTAATTTCCTGTTTAAAAGTTCATCTATTTTGATGAAAAATCGTCTTGTTTGAATGGAAATTCATCTATTTATTTATTATTTATTATTTTATTCTAATTAAAGAATTCTAAATTGTAAATCGTGAAAATGGAAGAATTTTCAATTGTAAATCGTGAAAATTGAAGAATTTTAAATTGTAAATCGTGAAAAATTGAAGAATAGAGTGGAGCGAAAATGCTAAAACCAGTGAAATCGTTGTAGCTGAGGGTAAAAAAATTAGTGGGTTGGCATTGAACAAATGTGAAAAAAAAATTTAAATCAGTAAAATTTAACGATTTCAAATTCAAAAAATTATCTATTGGTTCTATTTTGATGCTACAAATTCGAAATTTCTTCAATTTGGAAAATTTAGAATCGAAAACTTCACTTTGAATCTTCAAAGTCATCAAAATTTAATTCAAATTTAACACTGAAATTTTCTGTGTAGGTTTCCTTTAAACAACGCGGAACTTCTAAAGAAATGGTTAGAAGCTATTGGAAAAGAAAATTTTCATCCTAATGAAAGAAGTATCATTTGTGATGATCACTTCGCGAAGAAATGTTTCTCGCGAAACTTTTAATTGTTACCTGCACCTGAAAGTCGATACATTTCCAACTATATTTTCGAGAAGTTCTGAAGGTATGATATTCAATTTCTTGAAATATAAAATATCTGAAAAACAAGTTTCATTTTTTAAAAAATTTCAATTCACCTAAATTATTTAATATCTCAATGATACTGGAATATTTTACAAAATAAGACGTTACGTTGAAACTGTAAACTCAACATTCAATCACCTCCTGTTACTAAAGAATGACGGAATAGAATATTGTTTGGATACGAAATAAAATTTTCGAATGTTCAGGTTAGTTCAGGTTACCATTAGAAAATTTCATTTTACGTCAGAATGATTAAATTAAGCAGATTTTCTTTCTGTATACACAATTCTATTTGAGAAGGGAGTACCGCTTTCTATCTACAAAATGCTAATAGAACGGGTCCAATTGAAGTAACTGATAGCCTAATTCGTGAAAGCGAAGTTACACATTCTATTGCTTCTATCGAAAATTGCAATTTGACAAGCCAGGGAAATGACGACAGCTCGATGCTACCTATGAAAAAGCGGAAACGCTTATCCACAGAAAAATTGCCAGACCCAAAGTTTTTAAATGTGTAAGTTATGCTACTTTTGTAACTTTTGCAGGTAGCATCCATGATCAAGAAGAACAGAACGCAACTGCAGAAGCGACTGCACCTGATACGGCTACAAGGTATTGTGCTCAGGAAATGAGCTACATTTTCCTCTGCTTTCTGTTGTCTTTCGTCCTTTGGCTTTTCGCTTTTGTGATGCCAAATCTCGGGACCAAAACCTCTCAATCTGTCGACTGTATAGTGGTCGAGAATGAGGCCGAGGGTCGTAGTGCCAGTGAGACGTCATCAAGTCAAAATGCAGAGAAGGTATCTGAACTTCCAAGCACTCCACGACGCATTCAGCTCTTGAAACACGATCACCATTATGAAGCTACTCCAAGAGGCTTGAAGAGACGATATCGTGTTGTTCGAAGAAAGCTAGCAAATTTGCAGAGGGAATCGAAGGTGCAAAAGCAACATGTCAGTCGCCTTAAGAAGAAAATTAGAACACTCTCTGAAATAGTAAGTGAGTTACGCTGCACTAGAGCGCTTTCCGAAGATGCTTTTGCATGCTCAGATTCTATCGCGGAGAGTGATATTTCTCAGCTTGTATGTAGGTTCCTTAAAAATCAAAATAGTATCGGGGACAAAAAACCGGCTAGGAAAAGACTGTTTAAATCTCAACGGAAAAATAAGCAAGACGAGGGAATATGTAGAGACAAATATCCGCCGGCTTTACGATCTTTTGCTATCACTCTTCACTTTGACTCTCCGAAAGCGTATGGTTTCGTTAGGCATAAATTTTGCAAAGCTCTTCCTCATCCAGATACCCTTAGATCTTGGTACTCTTCCATCAATGGGGAACCAGGTTTTACCTCCGAAAGCTTCAACGCTTTAGAAGCTAAAGTGTCGGAAGCGAAGAAAAATAATAGAGAAGTTCTTGTAAGCTTAATGATTGACGGAATTTCAATAAAGAAGGGCTCGCAACATCTGCCGAATGGTAAAGTTGGCGGCTATGTAAATATAGGAAGTGACACAGAGGATTCCTATTCCATGCACTTAGCCAAAGAAGCCGTTGTTTTAATGGTTGTATCGCTGGATGGCGGTTGGAAGCTTCCCATAGGATACGTAGTTGTGACTGGAATGGATGCTACCAGCACTTCTGGATTGATTTCTGATGCTTTGGTTCGCTTGCATGATGTAGGTGTGAAAGTGGTCTCAGTCGCATTGGATGGTCCCGCTGAACATTTTGCCGCAATAAAATTGCTGGGAGCAAAATTTAATATGCCAAATCCGGAGCCCTTTTTTCCTCATCCTTCGACAAATGAAAAAGTTTTTGTCAAATTAGATCCTTGTCATATGCTTAAACTTGAACGAAACTGCTTAGGCCAATTTCAAATTTTAAAAGATAGCGATGGAAATGATATCGAATGGCGGTTTATTGAAAGTTTAGTGAATTTACAAGAAAAGGAAGGTTTCAGGGCGGGTAATAGAGTTCGAAGAGCTCATATTGATTTCTTCAAAATGAAGATGAAAGTCCTTCTAGCAGCCCAGACTTTTAGCAATAGCACTGCAGATGCCATAAAGTTCTGCGATACGATTTTACATTTACCAGAATTTCGAGGCAGCGAGGCAACAGTTCGATTCATCCAATGCATTGATCGTATTTTTGATTTTCTTAATTCTGGTAATCGGTTTGCTCCTCAAGGGTTTAAGGCTCCATTGAAAAGGGGGAATGAAAAGTTCTGGCGAGAAAAAATTTTGCTCGACGTAGAATACTTAAAGGGCATCACTGATGTATCAGGTAGGCCAATGTAGCAAACTAAACGATATGTTCCCTTCCTTGGTTTGATCACAGCTGTTATGTCTGTAATAAACATCTTTGACATGTACGTTGAACCAGCAGGCTCTCAGATTAAATATTTATTGACGTATAAACTGAGTCAGGACCACTTAGAGCTGTTCTTCTATGCTATTAGAAAATGCGGTGGTTGGTGTCCCAACCCTACTTGTACTCAGTTTGTAACGGCTTATAAGAGACTAGATTAGAGAGTAGATTATTATGATCGTTCCGTCTACGACAATATAGATAATGTTAGAGTCGAAAAAAAGTATGGGCTTGACGAGGTTGACTTGAATTTTGAAAGTCACGTTGAATTCTTTGAGGAATTTCTAGCATTCAGTCTTTCACTTCCAGACCCACCTTCTCTTTTCTCGAAATCTTGCGTTGGATATATCAGTGGCTGGGTTTGGAAAATTAGTAAACGACCAAAAACCAGGATTTAAAATCAGGTGCGAAAAAAGCCGTGCAGCGTTATTTCAAAATAGTCCAGAAGTAGCTGAGTTTCAGGATAATTCCCTCATTCAGGCGAAAACTCACGGTGGTCTTATTCTTCCAAGTGAGTCCGTCGTTACAATTTGCCAGCGAACTGAACAATTTTTCAGGTATTCATTATCTAAAGTTGACAATATTATTCCTAATGAGCGAAACTTCCCTGCCGTTCTTTGTTCAAAAGTCTCACATGAATTGCTGCCAGATTTCAACCCGATAAATTCTTCCGTATTATTCCCTTCATTACAATTGCACTTGTATGACGATGCACCAGA
>CAKNXH010058433.1:9991-34664 GCA_932178445.1 Andricus quercusramuli | reverse complement strand
GTTATATTATTGGGACTTCAAGTTTGCCTTCAATTTGACAATTACCCATATATAGAAAATATAAAGCCTGCGTATTACCTGCGGGATGACATTGTTATTCCTATTGTGCCTAATGTAAACGAAGACTGCGACAAATATAACTCCTACTACTTCAAAGACTGTGAAAAATGTAGTTCCTATACTACAGCAAATACTGCGATAAATTTACTCTCTACTACCTGAGATACTTTAATAAATTTGATTCCACCAATCAAAACTTACTACAAACTTGTCATGAATTTTTGTTATAAAAAAAATTGAAAAAAATAATAATTTTTTGGAAAAAAAGTTGGAATAATAATTAATGACAAATAAAGAACAAATATTAAAGTAACCATGAAAAATAATATTTGCACATTATTTCGCAATGTAAAAAAGTTCGAAATTTGGACAAAATCGAGTGCGGAGCACGAAAGACGTGATGAGAATATGTTCATTAAAGCCGCAGGAGCTTTAACAAAAGAGAATTCACGATCGCCAAATTAAAGTTTTCGATGCTTTGACCTTCAATTTCAAAAGGAATGTGCACAAATATAGGGTAGGTATCAGCTCGAACTTCCAAAAACCGCTTTTCGAGAAATACGCATCTAAACTTGACGATTGTCATGAGCACACATGTTATATTTTTTCTTCAAATATGAAATATACCTACTTCCGGTCACTGTTTGAAGATAAGTATAGTACCAAATAATTCACTATAGGTCTGAGTATCATCCCCCACTCGAACCCAAAAATAATAAGTTTGACCTCAACTTCGAAAAACGCGAATATCTAAAATTACAATAAATTTTCGAAAATTTCTGTAAATTTCTGATATTTTTATTTTCTTCAACCATTTTGTATTTAATAGTTTCACAGATAAGTCTTACCAGTGAGCCCTAAAAACTGTACAAAGAAAATTTCCACGAAATATGTTTCGGAATCAGTCGTTTCCAAAACTCCGCGGAGCGTTTACAATTAAAGTGTTCGAAAGATGCAAAAATTATTGTAATTTTTTCCGGCTCATTACAGATTTAGATTCCTCAATCCTTTAATCTAATGAATACGGTGCATTTGATCTCGAATCAAAATAAAAAAATTTACATGTCGATGATTAAACTTTGCGTTATCCAGATAACAACCTAAATCTAATTCGAAGATGCAAATTTACATACAAATGCTCCAGGTAGAATTGGATAGCATTTTCATGATCCGAATTTGTTATCATGGGAAACAATATTAAAAATTGATTTTCAGTAAATAAATTCTAGTCCAGAGTGAAAAGGTCTTCCTTCCTTGTAAGATTAAAATATTATTTCTATATATAAACGAAAAAATAGATTTCATTAAAATAAATTTGCATTCATTGAAAAAGCTATTGTCGATTCGATTACCAGGTAATTTGAGAGTGATTTTTATTCTCATTTTACTGGAAAATTATCACTGAAACGACTGAGTAGCTCTTACAACTATTGCAGATACACATGCAAATTATGCTCATTGTGCAGACAATGTATACACAAAAAATTTCTTACATATGAATTGCTTTTCTTAACAATTCGCATAGACGTATGAGCATTGTAATGTCAAGTGATCAGAGGAATTTTAGCTATTGTTAATAATTTATATGCAAATTCTAATATCCACTCTCTTGGGTGTTGAAAGGCAAACCATAAAATAATTTTTTTTTTATTCAAAAATCTTGGGAGATATTGAAAATTGAAAATTTTGGTCCTTTTTCTTTTGAACATTCTTAACTTTGGTGAACATAATGATAAAAAGAAAATACTTTTTGTAATTTATTCGCGGCCCCGTAGAGAATAAAAGGAAACATTTTTCCGAACGAAACAGCAAAATATTTTATGCAACACGAGTATGATTTTTTCGCTTACTCGCCGTGGTTTGAAACAGAAAACTAGGTCTTTGTTGGCGGTGAGGTAATTTACGGGCCTAGATAGAGAAAGTGCGCTTTGACCCGAGATACACACATTTTTCGCCAATGAGGGCCATCCGTGGACACTTATCAATGGATATGATGAACAGCCAAGAGGACATAACGCATTCTTGCCTAATTCAAGACCAATCACTTAAAATTAGTTGTCCATTCACCCTCACACTCGCTTTACTACCCGCATATATTGTTTCTCTTGCTTTTAGGAATCAAACAATGATTCCATACTCTTTCAGAACGTCCCAAAGCTTCTTTATATCTAACTTGTCAAATGCTTCTTCCAGGTCAACAAATGCAAAAAACACTTTTTTCACTTGTTAAAAGAATTTTAGCGATATACCACCCATACCAGTGACCTTACCATTCTTCAAGTTCTCAATAAAAGCCGTCATCTCAGAGCCACAGGTTCTTTCAACATATTCTTATCTGTTTGCACCTATAAGCATTTTCTAGTCTTATTCCGTTAACCTTAGTATAGTCTCTCATCCGCGACACTAAAATCAATCATACTATGGCTTTCACATCTGCACCAAGTATACAAGTGATTCATTTTATGCCTCAACCAAGCATTTGTAATAAACAAGTCCTTTTCTAAGCCCCATGATCATTCGTTTTTGGATATCCCAAATGACCTAGCACACTGTCCGTACTTTTGCGTTGCACGCCAAACCATCTATTCATATCTCTTAGTAGAATAATTCTTTTCCTGTGATGGCAAGTACCAAGAATATCATTTAAAGCGTCCCAAAAAGTATATTATACTTCACTCGTTTTACCATTTACTAGAGCATAGCTCTCTATAATGAATAGTCTTCTGATTCCTACTTTCATTCTAACCAGCAATAATCTGGGAGATACAAATTCATACTCTCTGACATGCTGTTTTTCTCTCTCATGCATAATCAGAACGACTCATTGGCTACCGTATAACTCACTATCTATTCCTGACCATAGTTCGACTCCACTTTTTAACTCTCTATTGTGTGTCAGTCTTCTGTCGCATGCTTTTTTCTTTGTTTTAGGTACACTTAAGATAACTAGCTTCCCTACGTGCATTGTTTCTTGTAATTGTATCTCCTTAAGAGCATTTACAGGTCCAGCATTCCAAACAACCAGTCTCCATTCATCGCCTAAACCTTTTCCGGGGACATGCCCTTCGTCAACCAAAGTTTCAGTTCAATCTGAGGCTACGCTATCATTTATATTATTCATTGTTTAAAATATATACTAACCTGATGCAAGAAATTTATTTTGTGAGTAAGAATCATCTTCAAAATAATTATCCAATTCGTCGTAAGGTGGTGAGCCCGGTCTTAACGTCAGTCCCACTGGACTTCGGCCGTTCGAAGGCAAGTATGAGGACAAAACTAAAACAGAAAAAGAGATGGTTGGTTTGTGTTGCATACTGATTAGGGCACTAGCCTCCCACACTTTGGCAACGAATGAGAGAAGCTGCACATTTCACCAAGTTCCAAAAAATTTCATAATTTTTTATAAATTCCCATACATTTAATCAACTTTAATACATTCTTTTCAAACTTCGTACATTTTTATGACTTCCAAAAATGTTCGAAAATTTCCAACGAAATGAATATTCTCCTCCAATTTAGCTACAAATAAAAAATGCACTTATATGAAATTAAATTTCAAATTAAAATCAAATCAAGTATTCTCCCTAATTTCAGCCAAAAATAATAAATTGCACAAATCGAAAATTGAAGTTCAAATGAAAATCAAATAAAAATAATCAAGTATTCTCCCAAATTTTGACTAAAAATAAAAAAGCCCTTATCGGAGATGAGATTCTGAAAAGCAATTTCAACATCAATTAAACAGTATCAATCATTATTTTTATTTCAGAAATTATGAATATGGGGCTCTATTTGTCAAGTGTCACCTTTCAAAAAATAAAAAAAATCGTAAATAGGGTTGCGCAATGTAGTTCTACGAAAATTACGGATACGCAGTAGACTACATGACACGTAGAGATCCTCAAGCGAGAGTTGAGACACAACTGAGATACTAATGTAACTGAAATTTACGAAATAAGGTTGCTGAAAATGAAATTCAGTAACTTTCATAGTAAATTTACTAAATTTTTATCAAATTTCAGAAGCAATATCTAAAAATTACAAATAGTTTCTTAAAATTCTTGAATGATAACAGAAATTCAAGTTATCGTAACCGAAAGAAGTGCGCAGTTGCATGCGCACTCGTTGCTTCTCGATCGCGTTCGTAGGAGACAAAGGTCTCCTACACTGAACCAAAGGTTCAGTGGTAATCGGGGAAGTGAAGTGCAAAATTAAGTGGAATAATTCAATATTGAAAAAAAGGTCTCAAAATTTTTGAAAATGTTCTAGCTTTCCGAATTTGCATCTGAAAAAGCTGGTTAATATACTTCATCTTTCTTTTTGGCCCCCAAAACTGTGGGCCGAAGCGCAATTCAATCTGATTGATCTTTCAAAAGTTATACGGTATACAGACGACGACAACGACAGACAGACAGACACCGACGTAAAAACTTTATTCTGAGAATATGAAAATTGTAAGTAATAAAGCTGAAAAATCTAGAATTTTAACGATATCCTTGAAGAAGCGAATTTAATGGAAAACAAACATTTAAAATAATTAACTATCCAAATATCAATAAAGGACCAAATATTTATTTTTTCAATCAATTCAATGGCAATGGTCTTTTTTTAAATAGTTAAAAATCCCCGAAATAGACGATATCAATTGACGAAAATCTAGAAATGTTCACCCTCTCCTCATCTGTAAATATTTATCCAAATTACAAAAATTGTTGTCGCCATTAGAAGAGCGTCAGATCGGCAAACTATACAGTATATTCTCGAAAAGCGTTGATCGTTTTCCAAAAAAAATAGTTAAAAATCGCTGTAGCAGCCGTTGTCTACGAAAATGTCAAAATATTCACTCCCTTCTCCTTAGCAAATATTTATCAAATTCACAAAATTTTAACCCATGAACTACTATCCAGTAGCACAACACTTTGCTCAACTGGTCGACAGTTCTTTCTTCTTCAAATGATTAAATAATGCTTCGAGAAGGAAACCTACCAGTTTATTCATTCAAAATAATTTTTTATTAATTGACAAAGTTATTGTAAATTCAATAAGAAAATAATTTAAGAGGCACTTTCATCCTCATTCCACTGGAAATTTTTTTTTTAAACGGCTTGGCATAACTGTCGTAGAGCCACAAGTGCAAGCCATAAAACCAGTACCTTCTCATTAAGATGAAAATGTAATTATGCAGATTGCAAAGAAAATATATACACCCAAAATTTCTTACACGTGGAGTGCTAATGATTTAAAATTCACAAACTGACGTATTTATAGTTATTTGCTACGGTTTAACCTGTCTCACCTTTACGAGCATGAGCTTGGTTTATAATGAAACTAACGACAGTCAACACGCGAACGACAGATTTTACTCATGCGAGTCTAATAGAGAAGCAACCTTCAACCAAAAATAGTGTTCAATTAAATCAAAATGGGGTTAGCTGAAACGTTCAATTACTACTATCATGAATTGGCGTGTAAGTGTAAACAGTGAAGTTCCATTTAATCATCTGATCATGAAATAATTTTTTTTAATGAAAGAAAACCAGAAAATGATTGCTTCTGTTTAAATAGCAATCTACACAAAATTTCGTTCATTTTAACATTCAGAACTTCCAGTGCATATGCTATAAATACTGGGTTGGTCCAAAAATTCGACTTTTGATTTTTGGTGATCGATCCTCTCGAATTTCTTCGTTTTATGGAAAAATAAATTCGAATTTTTACAGATACAAATGTCAACCACCCTAATATATACGATTCCAAATTAGCGAAATTGAGCTCGAGATTTAGCTGCATATCAGTAAAATTTCACTGATTAATCAGCGTATAGTACGCTGGTTTCGATTTGGAGAGTATAAGTGTGGTGCACTTACGACAACGTTTCTAAGAGAATTTTCACTACCAATTAAAAGAAATTTGGTTATTAACTTTTTAATATTTGAGAAGTATATAAATAAGAAATTTTAACGAAAAAAAGTTTTATGAAAAATTAAGTTTAATTCATCCAAAAATCCAAGAAAAAATGAAAAAGCGAAGCTCAAACCAAGATGATTATTGCTAACTGTTTTTATCCTCATATAATATTCACTTATGCGATTTTTGTTTCAAGATGTTGAGATTAATCAAGGAAAATACTTGTTTCATACGTTCAGGCCTCAGGCTCATTTGACAAATTCAAAATAGTGTCAATAGTTACATAAATTTTAAAAAATAGTAGAAAAATAGTGTTATGCAATTTTTTTAAATATTATATCAATGGTTTAACTATTTTTCATCTGGTATACGACACACATCTAGCATATAATAGCGTGATATATTTTGAAATCCTTTTTTTGAAATTTCTTGAAATCAATAGAAGTCCCTTGTAATTTCACATGATTTCATTGTTTCCCTAAAGTTCTCTACAAATCCGTTATAATCCCTAGAAATCTTTTAAACATAATTGATACCCTATAGATATAGCTTTATAAAATCCTTTAAAATTTTCAGAAATTCTACAAAATTCTTTGAAACTCCTTCAAAATGTTTAAGTCAAGCTAAATACCTTGTAATCTTTTAAAATACCATAAACACTTTAAAATACTTAAAAATCCCTAAAAAAGATAAAACCCCTTGAATCTTGTGGAATTCCTAGTAATCCCGCGAAAATCCAGTAAAATTCCGTACAACATCTTTGAATCTGTAATATCTTTCAAAATTTATTAAGAAATGATGAAATCTTTAAAAATCTGTTGAAATCCTTCAAGAACTCTGAAGCATGTCAAGATCTTTGAAGATTGCTGGAAAAATCGTCAATCTTATGGAATCTCTTCCAATTTAAAAAATTCTTTTGAAATCATATGAATTCCTTGAAGCTGTAATGTCTTTCAAAATTTATTGAAAAATGATGAAATATTTTAAATCTTCTGAAATCCCGTAAAATCCCACAAAATTAGATCAAGTCTTTCAAAATGGCCCTTCAAATTTTGGATATTTTTTTAAACCATTGAAATATTTTTAAAATACCTTAAAACCTTTAAAATCCCTTTGAAATTTTCGAAATCCGTTGAAATCTACTGAAATCTATTAGAACCCCCTGAATTCAATTCAAATCCTCTGAAATCCTTGGAAAATTCCCTAAAATCTTACGAAATTATTTGAAAGTTTTAAATGTTTAAGTTGAATGAAAATGTTCAAATTTGAAATTTTTTAAATCTTTTAAAGCTTTTGAGTCCTCATGAGACCCCAAGAAATCCGTGGATGTCCCTTGAAATTTGAATCTTGCAAAAAATATCCTAAAATTTTTGTAATTCCTTGAAATTCATTTAAATTTGTTAAATCTTGTAAGTCATTGTAGATCCTGTAAAATTATCTAAGTTTAGTGGAATCACTTGAAGTACTTTGAAATACCATTAATTATCTTAAAAATTGTAATATCTCTTGAGATTTCTTCAAAAATTTTGAAAACTTTGCAATCCGAAAAATCCTACGTATCCTTACTTGGGAGGGGTGTCCAAAGCACTTCTTACATAAGTTTTCTTTTTCTAATTTTTTTTAATATGCTAATTAAGGCTCCTTTTTCGCTGTTGAAATTACTTTTTACACTATTATACACATTATGTAATTATTTGTTTCATTTCGTTTTTGTGGAATCCCTATAAATTTTTGCACTCCTTTAAAATGCTGTGAGTTCTATTAGAAATTTTGGAAACCTCTTAAAATTTTGTTAATTACGTGAAAAGTCTGTGAAATCCTTTGAATTCTATATAAATCGTGCATATTCCCTTAAAACAGTTTTCACAAATAAGCACCCAATAAATCCCTTAAAACCCTTTAAAAACATTGAAAATACTTGAAATTAGTTGAAATTTTTAGAATCCCATAGAAATCCCCTGTAATTCTTCGAAATCAGTGGAAATCCTTAAAGTTCCATGAAATATTTAGAAGTTTTACGTAATTCCTTGAAATCTTTGGAATCTATTCAAAATTCCTTTCAAATGTCATTTAATATTTTGAAATCTTACGTGATCCTCTGAAATCCGTAGAATGCTTTGAAATCTCTTGAAATCTTACGGAGATTAAAAAACCTTTAGGTATCTGAAAGTCTTTGTAAATTCCCTTAAAAAATTAGGATTCTCTCTAAAATTGTAATTTATTACTTCAAGCTCTTGAAATCATTTAAAACATTTAAAATCCTAACACAAAGCTTTTGTAATCCCTTGAAATCTTTTAAAATTCTCGTTGGATTTCGTGTCAAAAATTGTATTTTTTTGGCATGCTTTCTACTCCTTCGACATATATCAAAATTCCTTTGAAATATGTTAAAATACTTTCAAATCCCTGGAAATCTTTCAAATATTTTGAAATCTTTTGCATATTTCGTTTACGGTGAAAATAATTGAATATTGTTGATACACGTTGAGTGAAAAATATCAAATCCTACATGAGAGGAAGGTCTAAAAATTGAAAAATTAACCTTATGTAATTAATGGACGTTCCCTTTACTGAATAGAAATATCATTATAGCTTCAAATGTTTTTTAGTGATTGAAATTATCAAATTTTGATGAAGGTGTTTATATTCAGCAGAAATATCAACGTGAATGTGAAAACTTAAGTTTGAATTAACAAGTTATTTTCCTAACTCTATAAAATCTAAGCATAATATACCTATATTATTACTTAAATTGCAAGTGATACTGTTACAATTGTCAATAAAGTAATACAACTTTTCACATTTGATGTACCAGGTACTAGAGTAAGCATCAGTGACAAACAGCTATTAATAATAATATTTGTTTTCCCTTCGTTTTTCAATGATTTGTAGACAAGAAAATATCTCATGTGATAAATGGCTTTGAGAACTCCCCCCCTCCCATCTATGACAGCATGAAAAAATCAATAACCCCCTCCTCGCCCAAATAATCGACTTTATCTAATTTATGCGAAAGAAAACATTTTTACCAACGGAAGAGCAAAATATTGTATGTAATACAAGAATGGTTTCTCGCTTTCTCGGAGAGGTTTGGAGCGGTAAAGTAGGTCTTTGTTGGTGGTGGTGAAAGGTCATTTCATAAGAAAAGTAAAAAAAAATGTGTGAAAGTGAACATTTAAATTAATCAACTATCCTTTTCTTCAGATCCTCCTGTAACGAATTGGCCTTTAATGGGAGATATATGGCCTATTCTTTTAATAATAGCCAGTTATGTGTATTTTGTATTTCAATGTGGTCCACGATTCATGAAGAATAGGCCAGCATACGAATTGAAGACTTTGATCCGACTCTATAACATTTTTCAAGTAATTGCAAATGCGTACATAGTACACGAATTTTTAGCAGTTCATCCAGATGCCACAGCATTAAGATGTGATACAGGTGATTACTCCTGGAGTCCCAATGCGCAAAGAGTACGTCATCACATTTCAATACAATTCAATAAATAATAATCAATAAATTTCATTCTCAAGTAATTAATTAGAATAATGAAATGAAACTTAATTTCCAGACAGCAAGGACTTGCTATTCCGTAACATTATTGAAAATAATTGACCTCATTGAAACAGGACTATTTGTCCTCCGAAAGAAGAAGAACCAAATCTCAGTTTTGCACGTATACCATCACATAAGTACATTGTTATTTTCTATAGCGATAACAAGATATTATCCTGGAGGAATGGCAGTATTTTTTCCTGTTATAAATTGTGCAGTTCATGTAATAATGTACAGCTACTATTTTTTGAGCAGCATAGAAGAAATCAAGGAAGTGGTTCATCCTATAAAACGCTACATAACTATAATACAATTGGTAAATATCACTTTGAATTTTTCCATGAACAAATTCTTATGCAGGTTTCTACTGTGGAGTGAAATATATTTAGATTCTTTAGTTTAGATTTTGAATTTTCTTCTCTTAAATTTTCTGTTCTCTCCAGGTGCAGTTCGTCCTTATGTTGTTACAAACTCTCGTCTCTGTGAATCCATCCTGCCATGTTCCAAAATGGCCAGGTTTTCTTATGTTCCCAAATTTACTTTTAAACATTTACTTATTTCGTAAATTTTATAAGAAGGCCTACTCGGGCCCTAAAAAGACAAAATAATATGTACGAACTTCAATATAATTTGAGAATAAATTCGTCGTAAATAATAAGAACTACTTCAAATAACGATATGTCTTACTAATTTATTTTCCTTCTTCGATTTGATTATTAGTGAAACTTCGTAAACATCATATACAAACATCTACCCGCTGTACTTCCCTCGCATTTTTGCACAGGACTTTTTAAACTAAAGGTCAAACCATCGACAACTGAAATTTAGTGATTGTGAATTCTCTTTTGTTAAAGCTCCTTCGACTTGAACGAAAGGTAAGTATGCGAAAAATGCTCCAGAAGGGAATCAAATGTTGAGTCAGCAATTTGAAAGCAAACAATAAAAAAAAATTTCGCAAAATTTCAAGCTCTGAGTCGCCATATTGTATGAATTAAGTGAGAGAACGTCCATTTTCACTTGTATTTTTTTCTGTTTCTATCATTGGGAAAAATCTGAGGAAAATCACAGAATTTCTTCTAATCATTCTTAACGTACATGATTTTACTTACATAATTATTTATCATAAATTCTATAATTTGCTATTACAATTGTAATTATATTATTTAGCGATTTCATAATAAATTTTTGTATTCAAAACTAAAATGTTGCACCAGTCGAAATTTAATTTTGACTTTTGATTCCCTACACCTTAATTCCATTTTTACTTCTTATGATGTTTCCTTGAATATTCTGTGTAAAATTGTACAAATAGACATGTCTATTTGTAATTCTATATTGAAGAATTTTAGTTTGGTAAGAAAATACATTAAATTAAAAGTTTTGAACATTGAAAAATTGAATAGCCGGCAATTTTTTTCTTAGGGTAACTTTTCACGAAGAAAAATTACAAAATTGAAAAAAAATTAATACATTTACATTACATTACATACATTCGGAGAAGAATAATTATTAAATGCTCTTTTGAATCTTTTTTGGCTTGCAAAATTAATTTGAAAATAAAAAAAAACGTTGAAAAAATGCATTTGGCAGGAGTTATAATTTTTTAGAAGTCATTTTTTGAATTTTGAACTTTGCTCTGTGAAAAGAAACTGTTAGATTCCAGCAAGCACTCTGAAAATATTTAGAACAATTTCCCACGATTTTTATGATTTTTGTTGAAAATTGATCCAAACACATAAAATTTCAAATTGCAATAAAATATTAAAGCACGTAAAAATATTAGAAGAAATAAATTTTAAATGGAAAAATTGATGAAAAATAAAAGTACCGAATAATAAATGAGCGAATTTTGATATTTCAGAAATCCAAATTTATCGAATTCTATCATTTTAAAATTGTTCATTTAACGAATTATTAAACTAACTCAAATTTTTTAATTCGCGAAATTTAAATTTCAATAATTAGTAAATTAATGATTATAGTATATTGCGTGACTAGGGTCGAAAGGTAACGATTTCACGAGCGTCATGCATACAATTTTTCATTATACCGATTGAGGTATGATGAAAAATATTTGAAATAATCAAAATTATTCTAATAATCCCGATGTGCTATACACTTCGAAGAAGTTTGAAACATTGAATAAATTATTTACCTAATTATTTAATTAATTATTTACATTAAAATATGTTTTCGGCAAATTTTGATTTCTGAATCTTAATCATTAACGGAATTTAATAATTTGTTACTTTTATAATTCGGTTATTATATAATTAAAAAATTATATAATTCAATTTTGTATTCTGGAAATTTTTAATTTTGAAAATTTATAATTCGATATTTATATTCTTCGTCAATTTATCTATTCAGTATTTCTGGTTATTCTCTTAATGTGAAGCAGTTCCAAATAAAAAAGTCAAATTTAAAAAGGTTCCAATTCAGCAGTAATTTCTTTTTTTTTATTAAAATTACAAGACTTCCAATTATGAAATATTGAAGGGTGTCACGGCATAACCGTGTAAGTGTCACTTTTCTCAAAACACGTTTTATTAGCTTAAAAATTCTCTGAAATTCCACCGCACATTTCGATGAAAAAATGTGAACTTTGAAATTGTTTAAAAATGCGAGATACGGAAAAACGAATAGCCCATTCGATTCTGCGGAAAAAATTACATAAAGTCCATGTATAGGACAATTTCTTTCCACCCAAATTGTTATGCAGTATAAATACAAAATCTATAACATTTAATTGTTGATTCATACATCCTCACCAATTGGGTCCATAAAAAAATTGCGGAATGCACATAATTGATGTCATTTCTCCCGTAGAATCGAATGGCACTATTATTTTTTTCCGAATCTCGCTTGATAAACAATTTGTTTAAGCAATTTAACATAAATTTCATATTTTTAAAGTCTGCGATTAATTTGTATGCTATTAGAAATTCAGCCTAAGAAAAAAAAAACGAAATTAGAATTCCGATGGACTTACACGGTTTTGACCGCATTCTACTTTTGACGCTATGTATCTTGAAAAGAGATACTTTTTTTAAAATTTCGTTTATTGAGATCTGTAGAGCTCCATCAAATCTCAAATGCACCTTCTCATATTTTTTCAAGAATTCAATTTTTAAGAGGGTTTTTTCTCTCTCCTGAACAATTTATCTCGATGGATCTTCATGCTTTTGCCGCGACACCCTTCAATTGCAAAAATTACGCTTGAAATTTAATTAAAATTAAATCTTCTACATCTTCTACTCACTCACGAAGTACATAATTCAAGTCATACGGTGACTCCTTCACGCGCTTTGACGCGGTTGCTATAGAAACAATAAAAATTTGTAGAGGGCAGCACCTCGATATAGGCGAAAAATATTTAGCTATATATTTTCAGCGTCCCCACTCCTGACCCTTGCTGCATCTAGGTAAAATATCTTTGCTAGCAGCGACTGAAGCCACCATCGAGATTACGCTCTATACTATGTAGTTAGAGTCGCGAGCGAGTTACCACTCTGGCCAGATTAGACACGGGCTGTGTATGGCAGCATTGAGTAACTTTCTGCGATAGCATCGGTAGCATACACACGACTTACGTGCAATGTACGAAGTATCAATAAAGTTCTAATTTGCTACGAATCTGACTGCTTTTCATCACCACGCCTAGTACAGCGGATATAGGTCGCTTTATCAACTTTTATATAAATATATGAACTGCGATTCCTACAAATTGGTGATCCCGACGTGATTGCGTCAAAACGTGGTGTTGCGTCAGATTTGCTTCGGTCAAGTTTTGAACTTCTCTGGCCATTATCTGGTAGAAATCTTCTGATGGCTACCAACTTCGAGGCTTAATCTACCAACTCACCAATTATATCTTGCCGATTGGCATTTTTTTGGAGGAAATTTGCTTGGATGGAAATTAGGATTTGGTTTCCTTTGATTGGCTATTACGATTATTATATTATATTTTATTATTATATTATTATATTGTATTATTTTTTATTAATATTTGATATATTATTTTATAATTTTTGTTTAATAATTTTAAATGAATTACCTTAATATTAAAATAATTAAAAATTAAATTATATTAAAATTAAATTGATTATTATACTATAGATGGCATAATCACACGTCTTGACGGTGACGTCGTTGTGTATGTGAAAGATGTCCTGACGGTTGGGCCGGCTCCAGCGGACATTTACACAGATTAAAAATCGAATTGTGTCTGGATTCGTCGATTCTGCCGAAACTCGTCTCCGTCGAATTCTTAAGGGCAAAGTGTCCTTCGGAGGCAAACTTTCCGTTCTCTTAAACCGTTTGCGCAGTTATAACGACGGATGCTGCACCGAGGAGGTCATAAAAACGATTTTCATGGATAACCTCCCAAAACACGTTACAGCAATCCTCGCGGGCAATGGCAATGCTGATTTGCGAACTTTGGCTCGCTTGGCAGACAATATCGCGGCCGCTGTCCCAACACCTCCTATCTCCCCGTGCGGGGTTGCTGGTCCCCCATTGGGCGCCTCCCAAGGTTGCGGATAGGGGAACGCCTCCCAGATATGAGTGGTGCCGGGGAAATCAAATACCCGGGGTGGACAAAAAGCAGCTAGTGGAGTAGAAATCTCCCCACTGATTCCGATCCGGTGAAAGCCCCGATGGTCAGTGCCGGTCCCATGGATTTGGGGGGGGGGACCAAACATACTTGGAGAGGCGTGATTGCGAAGAGTTAGGTGGTCCTTTGGACGTGACGGAGGAGGTGGAGGTATCGATGAACAAGGCAGACATCGCAGAAATGGATGCCATACTCTCAGAGACGTATTCTCTCTTTGAAGAGTTACGAGGCACCATAAAAGAAATGGTGGAATTTAGCAGCACAAAGAGGAATATGTGGCTGCCAATTAGGGATGGGCTGGAACGAGAGAAGCGGCTCATGAACGAACTGCGCGATCACTCTATGCTGACCGAAGGGCTTCATAGGGATTTGATCGAGAACGTTGGACGAACTGACCGAACGAGAGCCATGACCCGAAAGGAGAAGGCAAAGAAGAAGACAGACGAAAGCTGCACTCAGACTGAGGAAGCCGTGGCAGTTCCCACTCCCTGTGATAGGAAGCGAGAGAGGGAGTCCACCCTGAGTCCAGTAGAGATGAGTCCTTCCAAGCCGAGAACCAAGAGGCCAAGGACATTTAACGCTCCAGCGCCAACGACCTCGACACCGAAGAAGGTGGAAAAAAGAAAAAGCCTGCGCCGCAGCGGAATAAGAGGCAGATGCGAGCTAGAACCGAGGCGGTCCTTACGAAACCGACCAAAGGACTTAGCTACGCGACGGTCCTCAAGAACCTTAAGAATAAGGTGAAACCTCACGCCCTTAGCATGAAAATCAAGAGGGTCAGGCAAACGAGACACGGCGAGGTCCTAGTAGAACTGGGACCTACATCTAAAGGCAGAGCTGAGCTGTCGGCTGCCATCAAGGAGGCGTTTGAGGAGGGGGATAGCGTACGTGAGCTTGTCCCACGCACTGAGGTCGAGATTCTGGACCTCGATACGACGACAGATGCAGAAGAAGTAGAGGAAGCCGTTCGGGAACATTTCGGCAAACCGGTTGGAGTCATCAGGGTCAGCCTCACGAAAAGACCCTTCGGAGGTAATCTGAAGACTTTCGTGGAGCTGGCAGAAGATATGGCTGTAAGTTTTGGTGCGCATTGGACACCTTAAGGTGGGATGGGTATCCTGCCATGTGCACAAGAAGGCGGAGGCAATAAGGTGCTACCGCTGCCTAGGTTTCCGCCACATGGCAGCGAACTGCGAGGGTCCAGATAGGACCAAATCGTGTTGGCGATGCGGCAAAGGAAGGCATAAAGCTGCAGTATGCGAAAGCACACTGCAGTGCTACCTCTGCGCCGCAAAGGAAGATAAGCCCCGGACAGTCCATCGCCCGGGGACAAGGAGTTGCTTGGCGTTCAGAGAGGCAGCCTTGGTGAAGAAGCCTCTTGGACATGCAAGCTAACACCGTAGCTGGGCAGGTCCGACAAGAAGCAAGGTTAACAGGAGAAGACCAAGCTGGCATAAAAGATGAAGGCCGAGGCAAGGCCAAATTACGGCACCGCCTGAATTAATGCGAAAGCGGTTCCGGGAGGAATCATGCCAAGGAGAAAGGGTGGTGGTTTTTAGTCAGTAGTTGGTAGCATGACTATAATAGTTGAATTAAGATCTTTGTGTATATTTATATATGTATTAAGATTATTCTAGTAATGATATCAATATCCCGACACTACCGAGAAGTGCGGATCCTTCTCGGTGTGTGTTAGCACATTTTCCACCTTCCCTCGCAAAAAAAAACACCTCCCATGTCTCAAGTCCTCTGCGGATACTAAAGCTCCTTCGGAAACTCTTGAGGCTAAAGTTGACTGGAAAATTCAGGAAATAAAGAATTTGAAAAGTCAACCACCAAAATCACAATCGACTTGGTCACGGAGCCGATCGCATGCGAATTCGCAGAAGTTGACAATTGCAAAAAGTAAATTCGCGGAAATGTTACAAGACATTATTTGTTGACAATCGAGCAGTCGTTGGGCATCAACAATACCTATGACATGTAGAAAGGATGGCGATTGAAGAATCTGTGGTGATTTTCATCGGCTTAACGCTGTCACGATGCCGGATAAATACCCAGTTCCGCATCTCGATGATTTCTCAGCTCAATTGCATGGAAAATCGGTATTTTCTAGGCTCGATCTCGCGATGGCTCATCATTAAATACCGATCGCTCCCGATGATACTTCTAAAACAGCTGTGATTACACCCTTTGGTATGTACGAGTACACTCTCATGAAACGACGGTCAATCTTTCCAGCGGTACATCGTCCGAGCATCGGTAGATCTTAACTTCGTTCATGCATATATTAACGATATTCCGTCGCGTCCTCAAGTCACCAGAAACATGCTGAACATCTGAAAATTTTCTTTCAACGTCTGAAAGATTTCTCTCTTCGTCTCAATGTGAGCGAGTGTCAATTTGGCAAGTCAGAGCTAGAGTTTCTAGGACACCTGATCAGCCGAGACGGTTTTCAACTGACTCCTGAGAAGATGCAAGCCATTGCACAGTTCCCAAAACCATACACGGTTGTGGAGCTTCGCCGATTTCTTTGCTTAGTAAACTTCTACCAACGTGGCTTACAACATGCTGCCGACGTTCCGGAACCCTTGAATTGCTATCTTAGCGAATCGCGCAAGAATGATGAAAGGGAAATAACCTGGAAACAGGAAGCTAAAGAAGCGTTTAACAATATTAAGCAGCATCTGGCCAACGCAAATTTTCTTTCACACCCGGTCATCCATTCTGAGACACGTCTCGGTAACGTTGCATCGAAAAATGACATGGGAACCTCCATCGAGAAAAAAATGGTTGATTCTTGGAAACCATTAGCCTCTTTTGAGGAAATTCACACCTGCATAACGCGGCTATACAGGGTGTCCCAGGCTCAAGTGTCCGGACTTACATGGCTGTATAAAAATATTTTAAAAATGAATCGAAAATTACCTTTCCAAAATTCACTTGAAGTTTTAGTTTTTGAGTTGTTAAATATTTAAGCTGGACCACTTAGGAGCCCTGTAGTGCCTTCGACCGTGAACTCACAGCAATATTTGAGTCTATAAAATACTTTAGACACTTTCTTGAGGGTCAGAATCTCAAGGTGAATACTGACCATAAATTGTTGATATACGCGTTCGTGCAACGGTCACACAAAGCTTCTCCTCGACAACAAAGACAATTGACGTTCATATCCCAATTCACGACTCAAATAGAACACCTACCAGGTGCTGATAACGTTGTGGCCGACTCTCTTTCTCGCGTTGATGTAATACTAAAATTCGCTGTACACGATCTTCTTGGACTTGCACCTTACAGTCAACACATTGAATTCTTCAACAGAAATCAAACGCTCAATGAAGAAGTTTCCGCTTGCTTTTGGGACAGACACTTTCACTTTGGATGACAGTATCGTGATTGAACAAGATTGCAACCAAACTTGCTGCTGGGATGAACAGCGGAAGCGACGACAACTGTCTCGTGAGAGGATGTGTAGAATGATTCGCATTCCTGTTCACTTATTTGGATATAACTATTTTTTTAATTGTTGTTGTGTGTTATTCATTGCGAAAATATGTAGTTGTGCTCTTTGCCTGATTTTAATCGAAACAATCATAGTATCTGAATAAAAATAATTATCACAAAAAAAATTCGATGGTTATGTAAGAACTAGATTCAAGAAGAAGGTATTACTTTTATGTGAAAACTGACTATCGCGGAGTTCTTTATATCTCCACGTTTCTAGACCCACTGAATCCGGAAAAAAAACAGGTTTTACGATGGTGTCTGGTTGTCGTCATTGTAGTTATTGGCGTTGTCGTCTGTATAGAGGATAACTGTTGAAAGACTAATCGGGACAGGTTGCAAATTAGCACATAGTTTGAGGGACCAAAAGCAAGATCGAGTTGCTTACCCAGCATTTCTTGACAAACGGTTCTGGTTTTAAGCACACACAAAAATAATGAAAATTAAAAATTCCTATTTTGCGGTCAAACTATGCAAGATGAAAAAAAAAGACGAATAGACAACAACTGTACACACAAAAAATATCTATGAATTTGTTGTGAATCACTTTTTGATACGATGAGCAGTTTTTGTTTTAATCGTAAAAAATGACATTCAGAATTAATGAATTGAATTCTTGGAAAAGTGACACAAGCTACGGAAAAAAGGATCTACAATTTTGCTATCAATTTTTGTCATAAAAAAAAATTGAAAATAAAATCATTAACTTTTCGGAAAAACGACACATGATACAATAAAATTGTATTCAACAACATTCTTCGCCTAAATATTATATCTACAAATTTGCTTAAAACCACTTTAGGCTAGGGCGCGTATTTTTTGTGAGAGTCGTAAAAAATAAAATAAAAAATTAGCAAATCAAATTCATGAAATACTCCAGATGCAATGAAGCGGTTAATAAGAAAATTTTTTCCGTTCTTAATAAGATGCGCACTTTTCCAATTATACAAACAAGACAACGAAAATACGTCTGTTTCAATATCAATACATATTATGAATTGTAATAATATACATTTTTTTGAAATGATAGTTTTTCCAGGGTAGCTGAGAATGTATATTAATGAAAAATAAAAAACAAATATTAAAGTAGCCATGAAAAATAAAATTTGTACTTTATTTTGCAATAGCTAAATAAGCAGTTCCGAACCAAGATACAAAAATAAGTCTGAAATACTTTTGATGTGTGGAAAAATTCGCAATTTGGAGAATGTGTTCATTAAAGCCAAAGGAACTTCAACAGAAGAGAATTCAGAATCACCAAATTACAGTCGTCGATGATTTCTCCTTCAATTTTATTAGGTCTGTGCACAGATATAGGGGAAGTATAAGTTCGAACTTCGAAAAACCATTTTCGAGAAAAAGGCACATAAACTTGGCGAGAGTTATGAGCACACATGTTATATTGTATTTCGCGCCTCCCCCTCAAGATCAACACGTAGTCCCCCTACTTCGGGTCAGAAATACCACAACTTGAAAGCTAAAAGACACAAAAACCGGAGCGCGCACATCGCTGACGCCCTGTATGATGTGCGTCTACTCATTCTTCTTCTTTGTGTCAGACAATCCACTTCGTTCCTTTTTTAAGTGAGTCAAAGATGGGAAAAAATAAGAAAAGAAAATATAATTCATCATCATCGTCGACTTCATCGTCATCGGAGGACGACCTTACTAATCCTAAACAGCGTAGAAGAATTTTAAAGCGAATTCTGAAGATAGAAAGGAGGGAGGACCATCGTCGTAAGAAAGGGTCCAAGCATCGTAAACGCCATTCAAGCACGGAATCTGATTCTTCCGCTTACAGTAAGTAGTTTATTTCCGGTTTTTTGAATATACTATATTACATATTTATTTAATATGGCCTATACGGGATTGTTAATCTCGATTGCGGACGTCTGTACAAGACTCAATGGAACTCGGTCTTGCAGTTCTAGAGGGCTCATACCCAAAAAATTTTGTATGCAGGCTCATACCTGCATTTGAGACTTTTGTCTAAAGGGCACATACCCACGAAAAGTTGTCAGGCTCATACCTACATGTTGGTCTTTTGTGTTTGAGGGGCTCATACCCAGACCACAAAAGCAGGCTCATGCCGACATTCTAGACCTTGTGTCTGCAGGTCTCACCCATCATAAAATGATTAAGTTTATACTTGCTCAAAATTATTTGCTATAGGTATATAAGGGCCTTATATGATTTCGATTTTGTGTAGGTTATGACTCTCAGTCGTCAGTCGAACACCTGCATTCGTCCCTTACCGACGCAAGAGCAGTAGATCCCGGCCGTACCGACAGTGGGAATATCCAAGGTAAAGATGCTGCAGAGGACAAGTCGGCAACTTCGCAAAATAAAGGAGGCAATAATACTGATCCGATTGATCAGAGACCAGAGATCAGGAACTTACCTCAACATTTTGTTGAGGTAATGGGAAAGCGACTCGCAGAAGACAAGAGTTTTAGCTCCGCCTATGCACGACGATTTCACAGTTCGTTCGAATGAAATCCTGAAGTTAGGTTTACCGGCGGAAGAACTTTCTATGTTACTGAGAACATATCCGCCTCCTAGCAACTGTATAAATCTGGATCCTCAAAAATTGAATACGGTTTTTAATTCGTGCAAGCTCCCAGAGTCGACTTTTAAAAGAGACAAGAAAATTGTCCATACGCAGGAAAAATTGACGGCCACTATAGCTGCGACCTGTAAGGCTATCTCTACGATTTTTTATCGAAACAATGCGGAGGATACAGCTCTTCTAGAATCTTTAAGCGATTCTTGTATGATTCTCATTGACCTACAACGGGAGAATACTAAAATTAGGAGAAGCTTACTTCTTGCAATGTATGAACCTCCTCTCAAGGACTCGTTGAATTCAACCATTCCTGATGAGTTTCTTTTTGGAAAGAATCTTGTGGACAATGTCAAATCAGCTCAGGCCGTGGAACGAACGTCCACTGCTTTTAATCCTCAGAAGGCGATACCTAAAACCAATCAAAAAAACTTGAGAAGCCTGTCTCGTCAACAATCGAGGAACTCTACGATGTCGGGCGGGCAGAAGAAACATTGGACTCCTCGAAAATCATACCAGAAGAACCAACAATCTCAGCCGAAACCACCTCAACCGAGCTCATCACGCAGGAAGGATTACAGGAGGAAGGATTAGGCCTAGTAAGTAATGTTGCTGGTAGATTAAGGTATTTTGTTGAAAGTGAGAGGACAATAACTTCATACCCAACAATCCTATCTTGGGTCAAGGGTTACAAAATCCCTTTTCTTTTAACTCCTCATCAAACGTTGGTTAAACGATCTATTTTTTCTACTAAAGAAAAATACGAAATGTCTTCTCAAATCTCCGAACTTTTAAAGAGAGGCATAATGCGCGAGTGTGAGCCTGTAAGGGATCAATTTATTTCAAGCATATTTTTAGTTCCCAATGCAGATGGTAATAGCAGATTCATTTTGAATCTTAAAGACTTGAATAAATTTATTCACGCGGAGCATTTCAAACTCGAGGACCATAAGACAGCAATTAAATTAATAAGTAAAGAATGTTTTATGGTGACCTTAGACCTAAAGGATGCCTTTAATTCAATTTTGGTTGACGAAAGTGACAAAAAATTTCTGCGATTCGAATTCGAGGGGACAACATATGAATTTACGTGCATACCATTCGGTCTTTCTACAGCTCCTCATGTTTTCACGAAGCTTTTGAGATCTGCGGTCTCTATTCTCAGAAAGTCAGGCTTTATATCGGTCATTTATCTAGACGATTTCTTGTTGATTGGCAATACTTATTCTGATTGTTTAAAAAATTTAGCTGAGGCTAGAAAGTTATTAGAGAAAATCGGTTTTGTTATTAACGAAAAGAAGAGTCAGACAGTGCCAAGTAAAATTCGTAAATTCTTAGGTTTTACGTTTAATTCATGAAGAATGAGTTTGGAGCTTCCTGAATCAAAAAGAGATTTGCCATCCTCAATCAGGTAGAGAAATTTCAGAGAATGTCACGATGCAAAATTAGAGAATTTGCCCGGTTTATCGGTTCTTTAATAGCTTGTTGCCCGGCTCTATCGTATAGCTGGTTGTATACTAAGGATTTTGAGAGAAAGAAAATCAAGGCTTTAGCAGATAACAATGATAATTATGACGCGTACGTGAAATTAAATTCAAACTCAAAAGACTTACCATGGTGGAAAACCATATTTTAACGGGCTATAGTTCAATAAGGGAGGTAGAATTCACCATCGAGATTTTCTCAGATACTTCTCTGACTGGTTAGGGAGCTGTTTGTGGTTCTCAAAGATCTCATGGTTTTTGGACGAAGGAGGAGCAGGTCCTAAATATTAATCTTGTAGAATTAAAGGCTGCGTTTTTCG
This sequence comes from Andricus quercusramuli, assembly GCA_932178445.1. NCBI lineage: Eukaryota > Metazoa > Arthropoda > Insecta > Hymenoptera > Cynipidae > Andricus > Andricus quercusramuli. The sequence goes on along the minus strand of CAKNXH010058433.1, from coordinate 12,656 downwards.
GTCTTAACTGCTTTGCCAAAGATTTAAGATCATGAAACATATTATTGAGAATTAACAACACGACTGCCATTTACTATATTAATAGAATGGGAGGCACCCAGTATAAGCATCTTAGTAATATAGCAAGAGAGATTTAGGAATGGTGCAAGGATCGTCGAGTATGTATATTTGCTTCGTATATTAGCTCTAAAGAGAACTTTGAGGCAGACGTTGAATCACGAAGACTTGATCCAGAAACAGAATACGAGATATCAGATTTTGCTTTTGAAAAAAGTGTTAAAGTTTTCGGTGAACCGGAAATTAATTTATTTGCTAGTCGTTCTAATTCAAAGTGAAAATCTTATCTTTCATGGAAGAAAGATCCTGGCTCAAGAGCGATTGAGCCTTTTACTTTATCTTGGAAAGAACCCTTTTTTTATGCCTTTCCACCCTTTGCTATAATTTTGAGAGTTCTAAATAAAATGAAGTCAGAAAACGTTCAGGGCATTGTTGTGGTTCCAGATTGGCCTACTCAACCTTGGTACTCTATTTCCCAGTCAATGCTTGACGAGAAAGCAAATTACTTTGAGCCTAATGAAAAACTTTTAACTTCTTCTAATAGGGAACCTCATCCACTCTGGAAACACCTTACCCTGGTGGGTGGCAGGTTATCCGGCAGGCACTGATACGTCAAGGGATTCCGGAGCCTTCTTTAGATATATCTGCCGCTTCTCTTCGTGAGTCATCAATGAAGAAAGAAGCCTCAAAAAAGTGGTGGCAATTCGCTACGGGAAACTCTTTAGATCCTTTTTGCCCAGGAGTTCCGGATATTTTAACTTTCCTGACTAGGGAATTCGAGAAGGGATCTTTGTATAGTACTATTAACTGAACTAGATCTGCACTTTCTTTAATAACTGCCTCCCAAGTTACCAATGATCCAAGAATTTCTAGGTTTTTTAAGGGAATTTCTAGCCTTAGATCATCAAAGCCAAAATATGAGTATACATCGGACCCTAGAGTTGTTCTCGACCATTTTTCTTCGAGGCCATAGAATACAAACCTTTGAACTCATAAAGATCGATAATATTATTAAAACTACATCTTGTATTGAGATCCGAATACCGGAACAGATTAAAACATCGGGAAGAAATCAACCTCAACCGATTCTACTTCTACCTTATTACAAGGTGCAAAAGCTCTGTGCTGCATCGATTCTTGAAACTTATTTACTCAAGTCAGGTGCACTGCGAAAATCAACCAAGAATTTATTTATATCATTCAGAAAACCTCATAAAGCAGTTACTTCCTAGACATTAAGTAGATGGGTTAAGTCTGCATTATCAAAATGCGGTATCGATACCACAGTTTTTTCCGCTCATAGCACTCGACATGCGGCTACATCAGCAGTGCATAGGCTTGGAGTAGATCTAGATATTATTAGGAAAACTGCAGGATGGACTAAGATTTCTCAAACATTTGCAATGTTTTACAAGCGACCTATTGTACAAGATAGATTAAGTTTCGCTAATACCATATTGAATGGATTGTTTGGTTTTCACATTTATGTTATTGAGTTTGTCAGAAATGTTGTTCTGATATTAAATATTTCCATTTTCAGTGTAAAATTTATTTTTACATTTTCTTCTAAAGATTGCCGTAAGTTGCTTTCAACATCTGCGTGTTGATCTTGAGGAGGAGGCGCGAAATACAATTATATAATTGAACGAACTTACATGTGTGTGAAGTTTTTGGGTCTTTTAGTTTTCACGTTGTGGTATTTCTGACCCGAAGTAGGGGGACTACGTGTTGATCTATTCGGAGGAGGCGCTTATACAATTAGAATCGAACTTCACTTACATGTAAGTTCGTTCAATTATATAATTTTTCTTCAAACATGAAATTTACCTACTTCCGGTTACTATCTGAATATAAGTATAGTCCCAAATAATTCACTATAGGTCTAAGTATCATCACCCACTCAAACCCAAAAATAATCATTTTCACCATAACTTCAAAAAACGCGAATATCTCCTAAATTAGAACTAGCCATAAGGGCCCTTTTCATACGGACGTCCCCATATTTTATCTAACATTACAATACATTTTCGAAAATTTCTGATATTTTCATTTCCATCCGTCATTTTGTATTTACTAATTTCATAGACAAGTCTCACCAGTGAGCCCTGAAAAATTTACAAAGAAAATTTCCACGAAATATGTTTCGGAATCAGTCGTTTCCAAAACTCCGCTGAGCGTTTATAACTTAAGTGTTCAAGAAATGCAAAAATTATTGTAATTTTTTCCGGCTTATCACAGATTTAGATTTCTCAACCCTTAAATGAATACGATCCATTTTATCTGAAATCGCAAAAAAGAAAAGTTTAATGCCGATGCTCACATTTTGCGTTATCCACAGAACCACCTAAATCTAATTCTAGATACAAATATTTACTTACAAATATGTTCCAGGTAGAATTGGATATCATTTTCATGAACCGATTTTTTTTCTCATGGAAAACAAAGGCAAAAATTGATTTTCAGCAAATAAATTCTACTCCTGAGTGAAAAGGTCTTCTTTCTTCGGAAGATTAAAATATTATTTCTATATATAAACGGAAAAATTGATTTAATCGGAATAAATTTGGATTTATTGAAAAAGCTACTATCAATGCGATTACAAGTATTA
>CAKNXH010058432.1:0-18940 GCA_932178445.1 Andricus quercusramuli | reverse complement strand
GAGGATTTTTCAATCGAGAGGATTAACTTCTTTCAAAAAAGACGAATTTTCAATCAAATACATGAATTTTCAACTGAAAAATATAGAGCTGTCAACCAAAAATTGAATCGTTAAATTTTTAGTTAACATTTTTTCTTAAATATATATTTCCAAAAAAATAGTTACATTTCCTAACAAAGTGATGAATTTTCAGCTAAAATTTTGATTTTATTTTACCAAAAAGATTAATTTCTACAATTTTTTTTTTTTAATTAAAAATTGAATAGTTAAATTTTCAGTTAAAGAAATTAATGTTCAACCAAAGAGATGAATTTTTAAATAAAATAATGGAATATTCAATTGGAATATGTAATTACATTTTCAGTTTAAAAAATATAAATAACTTAAAAAAAAAGAAATTCAAGAAAATAATTAAAGTTTCAACTGGAATAGTTAAATTTTCAGTAGAAAAAAAATTAATTTTCAGTCAAAGAAAAAACGAATTTTCAACAAAATAACTCATTTTACCACCAGAGATGAGTTTTCATTTAAAAGTTACGAATCGTCAACCAAAAAATTAATTTTTAACAAAACTGATAAATTTTCAACTAAAATTATAAATCTTCAACCAAAAAATTGTTTTTATCAAAACTGATGAATTTTAAACTAAAATGATGAATCTTTAACTGAAATAGTTACATTTGTCAACCAAAAAGATGAATTTTCAGCTAAGAAGATTAATTTCTACATAAACTATCAACCAAAAATAGAATTAAATTTGCAGTTGAAATAATTAATTTCAAATCAATAAAAAAACCAATTAAAAAAAAAATAGTTAACTACAGTAATATAAAGCTACTTTTACAAATGAATCATTGCTACTCAGCTTTAAATTTCAATAAAAAAAAAAAATTGAGCACACTCAAAAAAGTCCCCTGTATTTAAAAAAAATCTGATATTTCCAGGTTTTTCCAATCGATTCAGTCGCATAAAATTACCAAAAAAGTCACATGGAATTCCGCAAAAGGTCGCATCAAATTTTTAAAGATAATTAAAAAAAAAGAAGCAGTATCAATTACCGGATGATTAAAATAATAACTTTGTTTAGAAATATAGAGTAAACTATTATTGCTTTTCAATTATTCTTTGCACAATAAAAATAAACTATAAATTAAAAACAATTTTGGAAAAATAGTAATTTAACTTGAAGGATTCCAAACCTCAGTTTAAAATATTTTTTTCTTCGATTATTTTCAAATGAGATAAGTTTATAAATTTAATTAATTTTGAACTTCAGAAAAATGCATTTTGAAAACTTTAAACTTGAAATTACTCCAAAATTAATTTAAATCTCAGACAGTATAATTTAAATATGAAATTCATGTTTTAATAATTGAATTTTAAATTAATCGATTTAAAACATTTTTGTCTTAAAAATATCCAAGTGTTAAAGCTTCCAATTTAAAAAATGGTGAAATTTTTTCTATTTTTGAATTTCAATTTTAAAAGTTTCATTGCCGATTAATCGCATTAAAAAAAAAGTTGAAAAAGTCGCAAGATCCGAGCCCTGCATTAAGATTAAAGTTTCCGACATAAAAAAAATTATTAAACTGGAAAAAATAGTAAAAAAATTCATTTTTTTTCAACTAAAAAAGATTAATTTTCAACAAAACATGGTAAAGTTAAATTTTTAGTAGAAGAAAAATTAATTAATTTGATAGAAATAATTGAACCTTCTTCTTAGCTTCAGCCTTGCGGGCCCACATGGTCTTAGACCATTGTTCGTCAATCTTAGCATCCTGCCAGGCCTTCCTGACGACCTTTGTCGATCCCGTTCGCGGGAATCGCAGGCGGAATTTCGTTAGATGGAGATCCGCTAATCTAATCTGATCTCTGGGAACATTAGCTGCTGGCCCATCAATCAAAACCTAAAAAAAAAAAAAACAATTTCATTTAGCTAAGAAATTAAATTCACAATAAATCAAAATTTTGATTCTCTAACGTCCAACATTCAAATTCAACTAAAAAATCTTGAAAATTAAAAAAAAAACGAGAGTCCGACGATCGAATTTGGAAAACACACTCTCAAATATCTCAATTCAAATTTTTAAAAAAGTAGGCACCTCAGTCCTCTTCCTTCCTTTAATAAATTATAATCAAAAAACATTTACAAAAAAATCTCAGATAAATTTTTTGGTATGTTTTTTGATTATTATTTAAATTGAAAAAAAATGAGGAAGGAAGAGGATTTTTAGGTCTTAATCTTCCGTCCTCTTTTCGATGATAAAAGAAACCAATTTAATTTATAAATAAGAAATAAAATTCAGATTAAATTTTAATTCATCTCTAACAACCAACATTTGAGTACGAAATTCTTGAAAATTAACTAAATTAAAAATTCAAAGATCAAATTTGAAACCTCTAAATCCCTTTCCTTCTTTCTTTCTCTTGTCTTTTTTTTATAAATCACAATCAAAAGACACAAAAGAAACTAAAAAATCTTAGGTAAATTTTTTGTACACGTTTTTTGATCGTGATTTATATTAAAAATAAAAAAAGACGAAAGATAGAAAGAAGGGGATTCGGAGCTTCCTTTATTTCTTTCGACTTTTTTTAAATTTTAATGAAGACATTTAACTGGGTCTTGTCCAAATTTTTCCTTTGGATTCTTGTTTTTTTTTTTATTTCCAAAAACTCGCTGAGTAAATTTAATTTATACATTTCAATTCAAATTCAGGATGACCGTTTAAATCAAAGAGTCCCGGTGATTTCCAGGTTCGCAAACATTTGTCACGGTCAATGAAATTAAAAAATTCGAAGTCTAAAACAAAAAATTTTTCCATTTGAAATAATAAAAACTGAGCTGCAAATTAAAGCACTCAAAGCGAAACTTTTGAATTTTAAACTTCCAAAAATATAAATATACGTTATCATTTTCAATGCTCTAAATTAAAGAATCATTGAATTTAAAAAGTTTCAAAATTATTTCATTTAAAATTTTTAAAATTATATCATTTTATGCAATTTTAAGCTAGAAATATGAAAAATTAAACAGTTACATTTTTTATAAACTGAACATTTCTAAGATAAAAGTTAAATTCTTTTATTTTAATTAGTTTAAAAATCCTTAAAGTGCCTAAAATTTTTATTTTAAAATCTTGAAAATCTTGTTTTATATTTTTTCACATTTAAATTATTTTTAAAATTTTTTCAGAACTTCTAAACCTCTTTTAAAATGATTCGAATTTTTCCTAACTTTATTTTAAATCCTGTCAAATAAAAATTCTTTAAAATCTTCCCCATTTATTTTTGACAATGTTGCAAATCTTTCAAAATGTTTTTAAATATTCTCTTCAAATTAATTTTTTAAAGTAAAAAATAATTTTTAATTTTCCTAGGAATCTTAAGGAATTTTTTTTTATTCTTCTAAAGCCTTTCGAAATTCTTAAAAAGCTTCTAAATTTTTTTTTCGAAATCTTCAAAAATCTATATTTTGTTTTAAATTAAGCCTTGGGCTATTTGCACCAAAATAAAAAATGTAACCATTTTAAATAAACAGTCAGATATTTCTAAATACTAAGTAATTGTTCTTTTTCTTAATTAAAAAATTTGAAATTTAATAAAAGCTTTTAATAATGAATATATTATTTTGAAGTTATTTTATAATTAAAAATAGTTGATAATTTTTCAATTAGTCGTTCACATTTGTTCAACTATTAAGACTTTCCAATTGAAGCAGATTAATTTTTAACGTTAAGATCAGGAAATTCTAAAATTGGGAACTGATTCCGAATCATCTTGTAAAATCAATTATTATTCCTGAAAGAACAGTTCAATTTTAAAAATCATTAATTAATTTATATTCACAGTTGATTAACTAAAAAGATTGTTTATCCAAAGTCTTCTATTTTAAACGCTTCTAATTTGTACTTGTTTAAGCCTTTAAAACTGCATTTTAAAATTCTCTTAATTAAAATGTACACTTAAAAAATTGTAATGGAAAATATTTTAAGTGAAAGATTTTCGAATTACACATTGTAAACTGAATGATATCGTAATTAAAAATTTAATTTTACTAATTATTTAAAAAATGGCTGAAATCAAAGTTGGACAGATTCTTTTTCTAAAAAATTTGTAAAATTTCCGGTCAAAAAAATAAATTCACCAGCGGCCACCCTGAAAATTAACTAAAAAATTCTTGAAAATTAAAAAAAAAAGAATCCGATCAAATTTGGAAAACACACTTTCAAATATTTTAATTCAAATTAAAAAAAAATCCTTATAAACTACAGTTTAAAAAAATACAAAAAATCAAGAAAAAACCTAAAGATAATTTTTTTGTACATGATTTTTAATTGTGATTTAAATCAAAAATACAAATAAAAAAATGAGAGAAGAAAGACGAAAGGAAAAAAAATTGAGGTCTTTATTTTCATTCTTCTTTTCAATAATAAAAGAAACCAATTTAATTTATGAAAAACAAATAAATTTAAATTCCTCTGTAACGTCCAAAATTTAAATTTAACTACGAAATTCTTGAAAATTAACAAAATTAAGAATACAAAGATCAAATTTCAAACCTCTGAAGGTCTTTCCTTCTTCATTTCACCTGTTTTTTTTTTTTTTTTTTTATAAATCACAATCAAAAAAAGAAGAAAAAAAACGAACTAAAAAATCGTGGGTAAATTTTTTTATACATGTTTCTTGATTGCGATTTATATTAAAAAAATAAAAAATATAAAAAGGCGAGAGGAAGAGAGGGGATTTGAAATTTTCCGTATTTTTCTTTTGTTTTATAATTTGAATAAACCAAATTTGATCGTTAGATTCTTGTTTTTTTTTATTTACAAGAACTTTCTAAGTAAATTTAATGTATACATTTTCATTCAAATTATTATACGAAAATAATTAAAGAAAAAAAAATAGGAAAAAGTTGAAATTTCATTAATGTAGAACAAATTTGAAGATACTTACCCTATTTTGGTCGATAATATCGACTATTGTGACGAGTTTTCCTTGATGAGGGCCATCGCTGACGACAGCGACTCGGCCACTTTCAACATATCGTTGAAATCCCTTCTACAAAAAAAAAAAAAAACAACGAAAACCCAAAATTAATTCTAAATTTTCATATAATTATATAATTACAGTGCATCTTATTTAATCCCTAAAATTCAGTAAAGTTCACAACAGAAATATATTAAATCGTACAAGATTTCAACAATAAAGCCTTGTTAGTAACTAAAAAGAAATTTGTAAAATTGTTTTTATAACTTAATTATTATTATTATACCAAAAACACCTGATAGGCGTATAGGAAAATTAATTTTCAACAAAAAAACACGAATTTTCCAAAAAATAGTAAGATTTTCAACCGAAGAAATGAATTTTTAACAAACAAAGAGTTTAAAAATCCAAGAATGTAATAGTTCAATTTTGTATTTAAAAAATTTTCGTAAAAAAGGAATTTAATTAAAAAATGATTCAAGCAAGAAGATTAATTTTCTGGCAAAAAAGAAAACGAAATTTCAACAAAATAGTTTGATTTTCAATCAAGGAGATGAATTTTCAACTAAAAATCATAAATCTTTAACCGAACAATGAATTCTTAATAAATTAGTTCTATTTTCAACAAAGTGATTAAATTTTGGGGTGAAAAAATGTATTTTCAACCACGATTAATTTTCTAACAATAAAGACTCATTTTCAACCAAATATTTAATTTTCAAATTAGGAGATGAATTTTAAAAAATAGTTCAGATCTTAACAAAGTAATTGAATTTTCAACCCAACAAAATTAATTTTCAACCAACAAGATTAATTTTCTACTGAAAAAATAAAATTTTAAACAAAAGATATGAATTTTCAACCAAGGAAGATCATTATTTTTAACCAAAAAAGGAATAGTTACATTCCCAGTTAAACAAATTAATTCACAACCAATTTGCAACAAAAAATGTATTTTCAATCAAGAACATTCATTTTCTATTTAAAAAGTAACGAATTTTTAATGAAAAAGGCAATTGTTTAATTTTCAAGTAGATAATGAAAAATTTGAATTTTCACATAAAAAAATTAATTTTCAACCGTAAAATACGAATTTCTACAAATTGCATGAATTTTTAACCAAGTTATAGAATTTTCAACCAAAAAAATTAATTTTCAACCATAGAGCTTAATTTTCTACCAAAATGATTATTTTTTTTTTAATGATTAATTAAAAAAACAAACAACGAATTTTCAACAATAAAATCACGAAATTTCAACAAAAAATCATGAATTTTCAACGAAAACAGATTAATATTATTAAAAAAAAAAAAATGTTAAATTTCGAAATAAACAAATTATATTACAACAATAAAAACAACAAATTTCCAAGAAAATAGTATAATTTTCAACTAAATAGATGAACCACTAACAAACAAAATTAATTTGCAACCAAGAAGATTAATTTTCTACCAAAAAGGATGAATTAAAAAAAAGCATGCATTTTTTTACTAAAAAATACCAATTTCAACAAAATATATGAATTTTCAACAATTTCCAGTTAGACAAATTAATTTACAACAATGGAAAAACAACAAATTTTCAACAAAGTAGTTCACCTTTCAATTAAATAATTGAATTTTCAACCAAAACACGTATTTTCAATCAAGAACATTAATTTTCTATTAGAAAAAAAATCATTTTCAATCAGAAATGTAATATTTTAATTAAAAAATTAATTTTAAACTAAAAATACCAATTTTCAATTAAAAAATCCTAAATGAAATACATAAAACTTTAAACAAATAAGATCAATATTTACAACCACAAATAAAATAGTTAAATATGAAACATTTTAATTTAGAAAAATTAATTTTCTACCGTAAAATACGAGTTTCAACAAAATACATGAATTTTTAACCAAAAGTGGAATAGTTCAATTTTCAATTTAATTAATTAATTCACAAATAATAATAATAATACATTTTTCATCCAAAGAGATTAATCAACGAAAAAATGAATTTTGAACACATAAATTTAACTTTCAACCAAGTATGTAATTGAAGTTTCAACAACAAAATTAATTTTGAACCCAGAAGAACATTTTTCTAACAAAAAACAATAATTTTCAACAAAACAGTAACCCATCAGTTTAAAAAATAAATTAAAAAAAATTTTTTTTTAAGAAAATAGTTGAATTTTTGGCAAAGAAGATTAATTTTCTACTAAAAAAGACGAATTTCAACAAAAAATCGCAAATTTTAGACCAAAAAAAAGTAAAAGTTAAATTTCAAGATAAACAAATTACATTACAATGAAGAAACAAAAATTTTCAACAAAATATGCTAATTTTCAACCAAATAGATGAACTATTAACGAAAATATAACGAAATCAAGAAGATTAATTTTCTATAAAAAAAGAGATTTCAACCAAAAATGGAATAAGTTTATTTTTCAGATAAAGAAAAATCAATTTTCAACACAAAAGAAAACGAATTTTCAAAAAATAGTTCAACTTTCAACGAACGAAATAAATTTTCAACTAAAAAGACTAATTTTCCATTCAAAAAATCGAATTTAAATACAATAAATTTTCAAACAAAAAAAATCAAAATTTTCGACCAAAAATTATGAATTTCAACAAAATACATGAATTTCCAACCAAAAAGGTCAATATTTTCAACCAAAAGTAGAATAGTTAAATTTTCGGGTTAAAGAAAAGGAATTTACAAAAAAAAATAATAATAATAGAGTTTACAACTAAAGAAATAAATAAAAAAAAATGAATTTTCAAAGACATTAATTTTCTATTTGAAAAAAAAACGAATTTTCTACCAACAATGAAATATTTAATTATTGAGTTAAAAAACTAATCTTAGAACAAAAAATTAAGAATTTTCAACACAATAGTTAAACGTTCAACCAACGAGATGAATTTTTAACTAAAAAATATTAGTGTTACACTAAAAAATACACATTTGAACAAAATAGTTGAATTTTTAACAAAAAAAGTTCAAAATTTTCAACCAAAAGTAGAATAGTTAAATTTCTAAGTAAATAAATTAGTTTACAAAAAATAACAAAATAATTGAGTTTAAAAGCAAATAAATAAAAAAAATTATTTTTCAATCAAAAACATTAATTTTCTATTAAAAAAATAATAATTTTCTACTAAAAACGAAATATTTAACTATTGTCTTCAAACCAAGAAAAGAATTTTCGACACAATAGTTAAAACTTTTAAGAGAGATGAATTTTTAACTACAAAAAATAGTTTAAACTGAAAAAAATACGCATTTGAACAAAATACACGAATTTTCAACCAGAAAAGATCTTTTCCACCAAAGATGGAATATTTAAATTTTAAATAGAGTGAATTTTTCATATGAAACACAACAAATAGACGTAAAACAAAAAAGGAAAAACTGTCTGTTTGGGACAAAAAATCCATTTTAACTACTTTATGAGTAAGTTTTTTTTACAAGATTTTTTCACCTGCCTAGAAAGTCCTTAATCTAAAAAAAATTCTAAAGAAACATAAGAAATTCACGAGCAGGAACCATGAACACATTTTTATAGGTTATGTTTTTCGACCAATCCAAAAATTGAAAAAACACAAATTAAAAATGACTGAGACAATAATGTTTGTTATATTTTCGTTCATTAAGACTATAATAAACAATTAGTAAACTAATTTTAACCCCCCTTTAACAATAGACAGCAAAATTCGAGAGATCTAAAATGTCATTAAAGAACATAACCTTAAAACACGTGGTCGCACTATTTAATAACATTTCACCTTTCTCAAAAGCAGGAATCAAACAAATTAGGCATATAAATAATTAACCGATTTTTTAAACGAATTTTATCCTATTTTTAATGACTGAAATGACTTTTGGTTACAAATACCGATTATTTGACACATGGCATCGAAAAATAAGGACCGCATTTTAAAGCAAAATTGATGCGAAAAAGAGTTCGGGTAAGTTATTTCTGAAATAAGATATTCGGAATAACAATATTTTACTTACCATTTCGGTGGAAAGTGATTACAACAAATAATCGACTAAAAACTGTCGAGAACTCCGAATCCGCGACTGGAAATTTCCGCAAGCGGAAGAAAAGAGAGCAATGGCTTATGGGAGTTCGATAGTTCAAGTAACGGTCGATTGGTGGCGCTGATTGCTCTGATTTTTTAGCGCTAAGATTCAAAATGAAATTCTAATTAGATTTATTTATTGTTTTTTATACTTTTTAAATTTGTGGTGGGTTAAAACGACATGTTAGGTATTTTTTTAGAAATAATTAGGGACAGTTTCCTACAAAAAAGGAACCTTGAATTTTTCTGTATTGTTTTTAAATATTTTTAAAACAAAATAGCAGCATACAAACTTTTAGTAATGTGGTTTTTCAATTTGATGGAGAAAATAATTTTTAATAGAAAATAAACATTTTGCATAATTGTGATATGCCAAGAAAAAAATATTTAATAAATTTTCGAAAATATTTGCAAGTTTTTAAATATGTTTATTCTCATCAAAACGTCTAAAATTCTTTAATATATTTTCAAATGATTCAAATTCTTTCTAAAATTTGGAAAAAGCTTCATAAATTTTATTTGAAAATTAATTTTTCCCAGGAATCCTAAGAAAATTCGGTTCATTTTTTTATTTTTTTTAAATGAAATAATTTTTTTTTTATTTTTTTTTTAACTTTTTTAAAAATAATTTTGTTATTCTCTTTTCTGTTCAAATCTTTTCAAATTCTTAAAAAGCTTCTAAATTCTATACATTTTGTTCTAAATTTTCTGAAATCTTTTCAGGTCTTAAATTATTTTTCAATCTGTCCGAAATTTCTAAATATCTTTTAAACTGACTCAAAATTTTGTAATTTTCAAAAAAAAAATTTTTGTTGCTTTAAAATCTTCTAGATTATTTTTCGAAATTTTTGGAAATATTGAAAAAAACTTCAGAATTTTTAAATATATTTATGAAATTAATATTTCGAATTAAAAAAAATTATCTTAATTAAAACCCTTCAAAATTCCTGAAGGAATTTTTCAATTTTACTTCAAAATCTTCAAAAATCGTATTTTCTTTTAAATTTTTTCAAACATTTAACTATTTTTGAAATTTTTTTAAAATGAAATATTTTTTTAAATTATCCAAATTGCTTCTAAAATTTTCACAAAATCCTGCGGAATTAAAAAAATTGTCTTAAAATCTTCCACGTAATTTTTTGAAAATTTTGGATTTTTTTTTAATATTTTGGAATTTTTTCAATTTTCTTTCTAAAATTCATTTTTCAAACTAAAAAATCATTTGAAAATTTCCTACGAATCTTTGGAATTTTTTAAAACATCTTCAACCCTTTCAAATTGTTCTTAAAAATCTTTATAATTTTATTTCAAAATTTTCAAAACTCTACATTTTGTTACAAAATTTTTGAAATATTTTCAAATTAATTTTTTTTTAGTGCTACTAAATATTTTATAAAACGATTCGAATTTTCGCAATTTTTTTTAATTCTGTAAAATTAAAATCATTTTTTTTAAATGTCAATTTTGTAAAATTTGTTAAAAAATGAACATTTAAAAATAAAGTCATTCAAAATTTTCCCAGGAATCTTAAGAAAATTTTAGTATTCTATTGAAACCTGCCTAAATTCTTTAAAAAAATAAATAATTCGAAATTATTTTTTATATTTTTAAAACTCCCAAGCCTTCTAAATATTTTTTGAAATAATTTTGTTATAAAATTTTGAAAAAATCTTGCAAAATAACAAAAAATATAAAATTTTGGAAATTTCAAAAAATCTTTTTAAATATTCTCTTCCAATAATTTTTTTATTCATTAACATTTTTTTTAATATTCCTAGTAATCTCAAAAATATTTTCTTATTATCTTCAAACGTTTAAAAATCCTTAAAAAACATCAAAATTGTAAAAATTCTGCATTTTGTTTAAAATCTTTTATAATTTTTTCAAGTTCAATTTAAAAAATTTTTTTTTTAATTTCTTAATAATTCTTAAGCTATAACACGAATTTTATTTTGTAAGATTTTATAATTTTGCAAAATTGACAAATTAGGCTTTGAAATATTCTAAATTCTTTTTTTGAAAATTCAGGAAATAATTTAAAATGTTTTGGAATATTTTTTCAATTTTCTCTTAAAAATTCATTTCTCTAAATAAAAAATCATAAAATTTTTTCCTAGGAATCTTTAGAATTTTATTTAAAATTTTTATTTATTTCAAAATCCTTAAAAGCTTTAAAATTTAATTGCAAAATTTTCTAAAATCTACATTTTGTAAAAAATGTTTTGAAATCTTTTCAAATTCAAATTTTTGCAAAAAAAAATTATTCCCTTGAAACTTTTAAAAAAATCTTTAAAAAATTACATTTCAGGAACATTGATTTAATTTTAGATACTTAAAAAAATAGTAAGAATTCTTATCTATTCATAAAATTATTCAAAATTCTTAAAAAGCTTCTTAATTAAGAAAAAAAAATCTGTTTAAATTTTCTCTTAAACGTAATTTTTCAAAATGAAAAATTATTTCCTTTTTTCCAGGAATTAAAAAAAAAATTATTATCTTAATTGAAACCTTCCAAAATTCCTAAAGACATTTTTCAAATTTACTTCAAAATCTTCAAAAATCGTACTTTATTTCAAATTTTTAACTATTTTCGACATTTTTTCAAAATGTCAAAATATTTTTTCAAATGTTCCAAATTATTTCTAAAATTTTCACAATATATTTTTTAATACTTCGAAATTGAAATCTTTTTTAAATATTCTTTTAAATAAATTAATTTTTCGAAATAAAAAATTATTTTAAATATTCATTAGAATCTTAGGAACATTTCCTTATGATTTTCGAACATTTAAAAATTCTTAAAAAGCTTCAAAATTAAATTTCTAAATTTTCAAAAATCTACATTTTGTTAAACATTTTTTAAAATCTTTTCAAGTTCAATTATTTTTCAATCTTTCAAAATATCTCTCAAACTATAATTCGAATTTTTTCTACAATTTTGAAATTTTGAAAAATTGTCCAATTTTTCAAAATTCCTAAATGCATTTTTCAATTTTACTTCAAAATCTACAAAAATCGTATTTTCTTTAAATTTTTTCCAAATTCAATTATTATTGAAATTTTTCAAAATGTCGAAATATTTTTTAAGACGATTCAAATTATTTCTGAAATTTTCACAAAATCCTGCAAAATTAACAAAATTGTCTTAAAATCTTCCAAACTCTTTTTTGAAAATTTAGGAAATATTTTGAAATGTTTTTAAATTTAAATCTTTTTTTAAATATTCTATCGAATAAATTAATTTTTCAAAATAAAAAATTAGTTCAAACATTCATAAGAATCTTAAGAACATTTTTTTATTATCTTTAAAAGTTTCAAAATCCTTAAAAAGATTCAAAATTTTCAAAAATCTACATTTTGTTAAGCATGTTTCAAAATCTGTTAACGTTCAATTATTTTTCAATCTTTTAAAAACTTCTAAATATCTCTCAAACTATAATTCAAATTTTTTATAAAATTTTGTAAATTTGCAAAATCAACAAATTTTGCTTTAAAATCTTCTACATTCGTTTTTAGAATTTTAGGAAAACAATTTGTTATATTTTTGAATTTTTTTCAATTTTCTTTTTAAAATTAATTTTTCAAATTAAAAAATCATTTGGAAAGAATCTAAGAATCTAAGAAATCTAAGAAAGAAAATATAAGAAAAAATCTAAGAATCTTTGGAAATTTTTTTAAATATCTTCATCCCTTTCAAAATTCTCAAGAAGCTTCCAAATTTTATTTCAAAATTTTCAAAAATCTACACTTTGTTAAAAAATTTCTTAAATATTTTAAAATTAAAATTTTTTCCAATACTTCTAAATATTTTATAAAACGATTCAAATTTTCGCATTTTTTTAATTCTGTAAAATTAAAACAATTTTTTCAATATGTATATTTTGTAAATTTTCTTAAAAAATAAAGTCATTCAAAATTTTTTCCTGGAATCTTAAGAAAAACTTATTATTCTCTTGAAACCGGTCTAAATTCTTTTTAAACAAAATAATTTGAAATCATTTTTCAATATTTTTAAAACATTTGAACCTTCTAAATATCTTTTGAAATTATTGAAATTTGTCATAAAATTTTGAAAAACTCTTGTAAAATAAAAAAAACATACATTTTTTTTAATTTTTAAAAATCTTTTTAAATTTTCTTTCACAATTATTTTTTTTTTAAATAAAAAATTATTTTTAATATTCTTAGGAATCTTTAAAAAAATTTTCTCATTATCTTCAAACGTTTGAAAACTTCTAAATAATCAAAAATCTACATTTTGTTAAACATTTTTTTAAATCTTTTCAAGTTCAATTATTTTTAAATCTTTCAAAATATCTCTCAAACTATAATTCGAATTTTTTCCACAATTTTGAAATTTTGAAAAATTGACCAATTTCTTTTAAAATCTTCTACATACTTTTTTTGAAATTTTAGAAAAACAATTTTGTAATGTTTTAGAATTTTTTCAATTTTCTCTTTAAAATTAATTTTCCAAATTAAAAAAAAAAATGAAATTTTCCTAAGAATTTTTGGAAACTTTTTTAAACATCTTCATCCCTTTCAAAAGTCTTGAAAAGCTTTTAAATTTTATTAAAACAATTTTTAAAATCTATTTTTTGTCACAAAATATTTGAAATATTTTCAAATTAAAATTTTTTTTAAACTTCTAAATATTTCATAAAATGATTTGAATTTTCGCAAATTTTTTTTGTTTTTGTAAAATTAAAACTATTTCTTTAAATGTTCATTTTGTAAATATTGTTCAAAATTTTTTTTTTAATATGAAATTATTGTTTAATATTTTTAAAACTTTTAAACCTTCTAAATATCTTTTAAAATAAATGGAATTTGTCATGAAATTTTGAAAAAATCTTGCAAAATAACATAACAGAAAATTAAAAATCATTAAAAATTCTCCTAGTAATCATTAGAATTTTATTTAAAATCTTCATCCATTTCAAAATCCTTAAAAGCTTTAAAATTTGATTGCAAAATATTCTAAAATCTACATTTTGTAAAAAATGTTTCGAAATCTTTTTAAATTTTAAATTTTTGCAAAAAAAATTATTCCCTCGAAACTTTTTAAAAAATCATTAAAAATTTACATTTTAACAACATTGTTTTAATTTTAGAGTATCAAAAAAATTAGAAAAAATTCGAATCATTTAATAAAATATTTATAAATATTTTATAAAATGATTCGAATTTTTGCTAATTTTTTTTATATCTTTAAAATTAAAAAAAAATTTAATTAAAATATTTAAAGAATTTTTTTAAAGGTTTCGAGGGAATAATTTTTTTTTAAGATTTCTAAAAAGTTTATAATGATTTTATTTTAAAGGATTAATTTTAGGTTTTTAAGATTTAAAAATATGTCAAAATATAATTGGGAATAGATTTCAAGCCAATTTTATTAATTTTTCAGGATTAAAAAAATAGTAGTACAAATTTTAATAATTGAAAACGATAAAAAATTAATTTAAAAATTTTATAAATTATTCAATAAATAAATGATAAAATACAATATAAAAAATAATTTTTAAAATCCTTAAAAGCTTTAAAATTGTATTGCAAAATATTCTAAAATCTACATTTTGTAAAAAAATGTTTTTAAACCTTTTCAAAATTTGAATTTTTGCACAAAAAAAATATTCCCTCGAAACATTTAGAAAAATCTGGAAAAATGTACTTTTTAAGATCATTGTTTTAATTTTAGAGAATAAAAAAAAATAGAAAAAATTCGAATCATTTTATAAAATATTTATAAATATTTTATAAACTGATTCGAATTTTTGTTAATTTTTTTTATAACTTTAAAATTAAAACAAATTTTTTTTAATGTAAATTTTTTAATGTTTCGAGGGAATACTTTTTTTAAAGATTTCTAAAAAGGTTTTAATGATTTTATTTCAAAGGATTAATTTTATTAATTTTCCGGGATTAAAAAAAATAGTAGTACAAATTTGAATAATTAAAAACGATAAAAAATTAATTTACAAATTTTATAAATTATTTAATAAATAAATAATAAAATACAGTATGAAAAATAATTTTTAATATCCTTAAAAGCTTTAAAATTTTATTGCAAAATATTCTAAAATCTACATTTTGTAAAAAAAATGTTTTTAAACCTTTTTAAAATTTGAATTTTTGCAAAAAAAAAATATTCCCTCGAAACATTTAGAAAAATCTTGAAAAATTTACTTTTTAAGATCATTGTTTTAATTTTAGAGAATAAAAAAATTCTAATCATTTAATAAAATATTTATAAATATTTTATAAAATGATTCGAATTTTTGCTACTTTCTTTGATACCTTTAAAATTAAAACAATTTTTTTTAATGTAAATTTTCAAAGAATTTTTTTAATGTTTCGAGGGAATCATTTTTTGTTCTAAAAGGTTTAGAATGATTTTATTTCAAAGGATTAATTTTAAGTTTTTAAGATTAAAAAATAATTCAAAATATAATTGGCAATAGATTTCAAGCCAATTTTATTAATTTCTCAGGATTGAAAAAAAATAGTTGTACAAATTTGAATAATTAAAAACGATAAAAAATTTTATAAATTATTTAATAAATAAATAAGAAAATAAAATATAAAAAATAATATTTAAAATCCTTAAAAGCTTTACAATTTTATTTCAAAATATTTTAAAATCTACATTTTGTAAAAAAATGTTTTTAAATCTTTTCAAAATTTGAATTTTTGCAACAAAATTATTCCCTTGAAACATTTAGAAAAATATTGAAAAATTTACTTTTTAAGATCATTGTTTTAATTTTAGTAAATAAAAAAAAATTTAATTCGAATCATTTAATAAAATATTTATAAATATTTTATAAAATGATTCGAATTTTTGCTAATTTTTTTATAACTTCAAAATTAAAACAAATTTTTTTTAATGTAAATTGTTAAAGAATTTTTTTAATGTTTCAAGGGAATAATTTTTTAAGATTTCAAAAAAGTTTATAATGATTTTATTTTAAAGGATTGATTTTAACTTTTTAAGATTTAAAAATATGTCAAAATATAGTTGCTAAACGATTTTAAGCCTATTTTATTAATTTTTCAGGATAAAAAAAATAGTAGTACAAATGTGAATAATTAAAAACGATGAAAAATTGATTTAAAAATTTTATAAATTATTTGATAAATAAATAATAAAATACAATATAAAAAATAATTTTTAAAATCCTTAAAAGCTTCAAAATTTTATTGCAAAATATTCTAAAATCTACATTTTGTAAAAAATGTTTTTAAATCTTTTAAAAATTTGAAGTTTTGCAAAAAAAATTATTCCCTCGACACATTTAGAAAAATCTTGAAAAATTTACTTTTTAAGATCATTGTTTTAATTTTGGAGAGTAAAAAAAAAATTAGAAAAAATTTAAATCATTTAATAAAATATTTATAAATATTTTATAAAATGATTCGAATTTTTGCTAATTTCTTGTATAACTTTAAAATTTTAAAAAAAATTCTAATGTAAATATTTAAAGAATTTTTTAAAGGTTTCGAGGGAATAATTTTTTTTAAGATTTCTAAATGTTTATAATGATTTTATTTTAAAGGAATAATTTTAAGTTTTTAAGATTAAAAAATAATTCAAAATATAATTGGCAATACATTTCAAGCCAATTTTATTAATTTTTCAGGATTAAAAAAAGTAGTAGTAAAAATTTGAATAATTAAAAACGATGAAAAATTAATTTAAAAATTATTTAATAAATAAATAATGAAATACAATATAAAAAATAATTTTTAAAATCCTTAAAAGCTTTAAAATTGCATTGCAAAATATTCTAAAATCTACATTTTGTAAAAGAATGTTTTTAAATCTTCTAAAATTTTAAATTTTTGCAAAAAAAAATTATTCCCTCGAAATTTTTTAAAAAAGCTTTAAAAATTTACATTTTAACAACATTGTTTTAATTTTAGAGTATCAACAAAATAGTGAAAATTCGAATAATTTTATAAAATATTTATAACCATTTTATAAAATGATTCGAATTTTTGCTAATTTTTTTATAACTTTAAAATTAAAACAAATTTTTTTTAATGTAAATTTTTTGAGAATTTTTTAAATGTTTCGAGGGAATAATTTTTTTTTAAGATTTCTAAAAAGTTTATAATGATTTTATTTTAAAGGAATAATTTTAAGTTTTTAAGATTAAAAAATAATTCAAAATATAATTGGCAATAGATTTCAAGCCAATTTTATTAATTTTTCAGGATTAAAAAAAGTAGTAGTACAAATTTTAATAATTAAAAACGATAAAAAATTAATTTACAAATTTTATAAATTATTCAATAAATAAATGATAAAATAAAATATAAAAAATAATTTTTAAAATCCTTGAAAGCTTTAAAATTTTATTGCACATTTTGTAAAAAAATGTTTTTAAACCTTTTCAATTTCAAGCCAATTTTATTAATTTTTCAGGATTAAAAAAAATAGTAGTACAAATTTGAATAACTAAAAACGATGAAAAATTAATTTAAAAATTCTATGATTGATTTAATAAATAAATAAAATATAAAAAATAATTTAAAAACAAAAAAATATTTAGATCTTAGAAGATTCGAAAAGCACACACTTTCGCATAGCCCATAATGCATGACACATAAGCCTCTCGACCATTCACAGGCCTCCATTTGCGCATAAGGCGTCGAAACGCTGCGGCGTCTAACCTCAAATTTGAAGTGTCGCGCGTCGCATCTACTTTTGGAAGCTTTTTCTAGTTTTTAAAGTGTAAATTAATAAATTTTGAGATAAAAAGTGATGTGCTAGACTCCCTGTAACCCCTCTAAAGAATATATTATAAAAGGTATGTTTGATATATTGTTTATATATTCTGGTTTTATACTTTTGGAGTTTAAAAAGTGAATGAATTTTACACAATTACAACTTTCATCGATTTCTTTTATGGTAAAAGTTAATCATTGTTTTTTATGCAAATTATATTAACTTTTTATACATTTTTTTTGTCTAAATAGACTCGGGCAAAGAGAAAAATCTCCGTTTTCGTCAACTTTTTTTAGGAACGCGTTCAACTTCAATTTTGGCAATTGTTATAGTAAATGAAATTGTGTAGAAAGAAGTTTTTTCATTATGAAATTTTGCTCCGTGAAGAGGAACCTAAAAAATTATTCAAAAATAAAAGAAAATCATAAAAAATTTAACGTTTTTTAAAGCTTTTGGACTAGTTTTCGCGAGTTCTAACCTCAAAATTCGATTGCGTTATTGTCAATATTTATTACAAAATGTATTAAATTATTTCCTAATATTTGGAAAAAGACTGTTAAAGATTTTAGAGCAAATTTTTGCCATAATACATAATTTTAGAACCAATTTGAGTAAGTTCAAGAGATACTTAGAAGTTTTGAAAAATTGAAATGATTTTTTGTTTTGGAAAATTAATTTTAAGAGAATATTTTAAAAGATTTCAAAACATTTAAAAAGATTTCTAAAATTGTCGATGAAGAATGTAGAAGATTTTAAAGCAGAATTGGTCAATTTTTCACAATTTCCAAATTTTAGAAAAAATTCGATTTTTTTTTTGAGAGATATCTAGAAGTTTTTAAAAGAATGAAAAATAATTGATGAATTAATTAATTGAAATTAAAACAATGATCTTAAAAAGTAAATTTTTTCAAGATTTTTCTAAATGTTTCGAGGGAATATTTTTTTTTTGCAAAAATTCAAATTTTAAAAAGGTTTAAAAACATTTGCTTACAAAATGTAGATTTTAGAATATTTTGCAATCAAATTTTAAAGCTTTTAAGGATTTTAAAAATTATTTTTTATATTGTATTTTATTATTTATTTATCAGATAATTTATCAAATTTTTAGATTAATTTTTTATCGTTTTTAATTATTCAAATTTGTA
>CAKNXH010058429.1:0-35412 GCA_932178445.1 Andricus quercusramuli | reverse complement strand
ACCTATAAGAATAACGCATTTTATCCAAAAGTAGGGAAGTTATGGTTATTTATATATTTTGAAAATCGTTTTTTTATAGTAAAACTTTTTTCATTAACATAATTCAAAGTTGATGCAAGAACAGAAAAGATGTGTTGATTCGAGACGAATCGATTGACCTATAATATTAATACATTTAATTGAAGAGTATGGAAATTGTGAAATTGCATAATATTTGAAAACACGGTTTTTCATAGTAAAACTTTTTTCAGTATCATAATTCAAAATTGATGCAAGGACGGAAAAAATCTCTTGATTCGAGGCAAATCGATTGATCTATAATAATAATAATAATACACTTTATTGAATATTAGGGAAGTTCTGCTCATTTATAATATCTAAATCATCAGTTTCAAACAGAAAAACTTTGTTCATCGACATAATTTAAAGTTGATGCTTGAATAGAAAAGACTTTTTGATCATAAATTTTCAAATAGAGTAATATTATGACAATTTTTGTGAAGAAATCATAAAGCTGGGAAAGGGATAGGGTGCGTCAGAACTTTTCCTTTCCCTTTTCCAGCTCAAAAAATTATTATTTCGAACGCAAGATTTAATTTGTCTGATTTTTCTTTGTATTTAAAACATTTTTTGTATTATTTTGTAATTTTTCATTTTTTGTAAATTTCTATTTTTAAATTGAGCAAAATGAAGACTTTGGTTTGTCTATTATTGAAAAAAATAACTAATGCTTCCTCTATGAGGAAGCAAATACATTTGCTAACGGGAAGCAAAGTGCTCGTGAAATGAGCACCATATAATTATAAATACAAACAAAGTGGAAACACTCGAGATCGAATTCACAGCTAGTTTATATAGCTATGTGGAATTTACCATGAAGGAGCTTGTTCGCATGTTCTCTTGGTAGAAGCAAATGCTCTGCTTCTTGTATACGACTTTTGAGCACCAAAGCTGTTAGTGATGCTAGGCCATGTGTAGTATCGCTGGAATCAGATGGGAGACCAAGCTCCTCCGCGGCCCTATCGACAGCACGGTATAGAAACGCATTGACGACTTCATGTTGATGTACAAGTCACATAAGAGAATCTGTGCTATTTAGAACTGAGCAGGCTGCAGCCAGAAACGTTCTTCGATGAAGACACCCCAAGCTCAGCAAACCTCGACCCCCTTTATGTCGAGGGAGGTATATTCGAGGTACGGAAGATCTAGGCTAAAGTCTTCGATGGATTATCATCATCTTGCTTCAACTCTTCGACATTCCGTTTTATTGCACCAAACGTGTCGAGCAGTATAGGCCAGCATATTATGGCCTGGATCTTATTCTTTTCAGATAATTCGGAAGCCCAAATTTTTCTGCGAATTTGACGATATCTTTTTTCAAGGGCCGTTTTTAACACATGCACTTTTTGGGTTTCCGCTTGCGGTATTCCAAGATATGCGTATTTTTTTCCATTACCCACATGTTGAATGGCATTTCCACCTATGAGTTGAACATCTTGATCGTCAAGCGATTATGTGGTTTCTAGTCTTCCTTGTGTAGATGGACGCAGGCAGACTTGACCTGTAGAAAGCTCGTGCCAACGGTTCGAGTGTACCTGTTTACTGCCGCCATAAGAATGTCAAGATCCTCTTTTGAAGATGCAAAGAGTTTACGGTCGTCCATGTATAAAAAGTGGTTGACCTTATTTTCTCTTCTGTTCGGCGGTCTATCCAGAGCTTTTGCCTCAAAGCACCATAGATAGAGGCAAGACGGAGATGCAGCAAAGTATCGGACTTAGACAGTCTCCTTGGAAGACCCCCCTTTTATATGTGACATAGATGGTAGTCACTTGTCTTTTGTCAGATATTATGACTAACTATTATGACTAACGGTAGTCAATCCAATCCATGGACAGATTGCGTCATACCTGATCGAATCCTTGGTAATACACCTGTTTATTAACAGGTTTTCCCTGCAACCTGCCAGACACTCTTCCTCTGGAACTTGCAATATTTTCCTTTGGCAAAAGTTACGAAAGAGTTATATATCTTCAGCGTCTTCATCTAGCTGATAAGTAGCTCCATATACTTGTTCCAGAAGAATTGAATTTTTTCTCGACTAGGCGGATTTTCAACGGCATATGATGTTTTATTGAACACACGGGAGAGATGACTAGAAAAGGTGGAATTTTCCGGAATCCACTTTATTCGACGTTCAAGGCGCTCTTTCGCTGTTGAAAGAGCTCTTATTTTTTGCGTCCAGTGCTGCTTGATGGTCAATAGTTTTCACTTGTTCATCGTGTGATTTGTTATCCTGAAGTTTCGAGCAAGTGAACTTTTGGAGTGCAATTTTTATTTGATGTTATGTAGCTAATCAAGCACTAAACATTTTATGCATGCCGTCTCGATGAACCAATTTAAAGCTAAAGCTGTGCAATATGATCGCGAGTCTTACTCAGCAGTACTGAAGTATCACTACTTCTATTGTCGCTAAGTAGGGATACCGCCTTCTAGTAAACTACATAATTCAGATTCCAGAGATTAACCTCTTCGGAGAGCATATCGGGCACAACAGTATTAGCCTCCCCTAATTTTACCGTCCTGAAAAAGACTTTTTGGTGCATTTTTGATCTCCTAGTTCTCATGTTGGCATTATCGGCTATCTGCAAAGGTGGTCTTGCTGGAGCGGGTGATATGTTTACTAGAGGATGTTGCTCTTCTTATGCTGATAAAGAGCTTCATATCCCTTTTTGCGTGAAAAGGATACCTCATCTATTAAATACTGAGGCGTTGTATGAGCATATTCCGGGTGCATATTGGCCCACGTTTATCTAACGTCTGCATGGATCCTCTTCGCGCCGTTGAGCTTCTTTGCCAACTGGTGAGGATGTCGCTCCTGAGTTGGTCCAACCATTTAAAACGATGTTCTCGCGTTTGTCCGGAGCCATTGCCTGGTCGTCGCCTTGGATCGGTGTGTGGCACTACGCGATACTGGTGACGTAACTGCATAAATCATTGCACTGAGGAGTTAGCCCAATGCAACGTGGCTGGTTGCAAGAGCCGGAGCTCTCGGTTTATCTCAATAACCAAATGCAAACTTTTACCATTGTTACATTTAGCGAACATTACTTTTATTTTTTATCTCAATAACCTATTATAAACCAAAACTTACAACTCCAACTACCTGCACCCTAAGGAAGTTGTAAACCTTCGAGATGCCACCACTGAGTTAGTGTGTCTAGCCCGGAACCCCAATACAATCCGTGTGCACCGCACACAACCAGAGATTCTATTTTCACTCAACTACTATCTCGGTTAGTGGTGCATAACGATAAGAGATGCTCGTCGGTCTCGTTGGATTTTTTCGTATAACAAGCAATTTTTGAAACGAGTTTCTCTTATATTCATTTGTCTTTTTTCATTTCATTTCGTCTCAAAAATCGAACCATTTCTCGTTAGGTGTGAAATCACAGGTTAGTGTCAACAGTATCAAAATGACATTGAATGATTGCGAAAGAAAAATTCGAATAATTAGAAAAAGACCTGCAGCAGCTTATCCCTGTAGAGGGCTCACATGAAGAACCTTCAAAGTATTTTAATTTTAATCGTATATAATGTACATTTTTTTCACAATGAATAACAAATGTTCTATAAGATTGGACTAATATGATGTCTGTCCCTTTCTTAATCAATAGAGTCGTTTTTGATTTTAATTGAAAACAGTGACAGTGCTCAACGTTCTCAAAAAGAAGTCACTTCGCTCATCCACTCAAAGACGAAACGAAGAAAATACAATGGAAAATCTTTAAAAGAATCATTCGAATACCCATAATTTAACTTCGCACAATGTAATTAAATTCATGACGATAAATGAAAAAAATCTCAAAAAGTTACTCCAAAAGTAGAATTGTAACTTTCAAATTCTAACCCGACAAACAAACGACATCATTGAGATTACTCAATAAGAAAACTCAATGCTCTCCAGGAGTATTGTAATATAAAAAAACTCACGGTTAATAACAACAAACCTAAATACACTATATTCAAGAAAGTTTGGATCAGCGCAAAACTCTTAGGTCTGAAATATGATGGTATCTCTTTAGAATTTGTTTCTTGTTTTGAATACTTGGGTAAGATTTTTTCTAGAACAAGAGCTTTCAACTTAGCTGCACATGCAGCAGTTAGCAGAGCCAACTCAGCCTCAGCCTGGGCGTTCAATATTCTAATTAGAACTAAGTGCTCCTCATGTTCTTCCATTATCAAATGCACAAGTCCGTTTTTTCAAAAATCTTCTCCGCCTACCCAGAAATACGCCTGACTTCGTTGTCAGATTGGAACTAGGTCTACCCTGTGTGTCATACCAAATATTAAAAATGGCGCTCAATTGGGCGGCAAAGATTTTTGATATGGAAGACTCGCGCTATCCTAAACTTTGTATGCTGAAACTAGTCGAAAAAGCAAATAGCAAAAATGTTAACCCGGCGTCATGGGGGTGGAAAAGTGTTACACGGACGTAGGGGTGGGTCATATAGACCCGCTTATTACATTTGAATTATACCAGTACTTTATTAATAAAAAAGGTAATATGTATTCCGGTTTATTTTCTTAGGTATTCATTAAATAAATAAAAGAGAAATATCATATAATATTTTGTTTTAATCATATTGATAATGACAGTTCGAGGTCATTCCGGCCGTTGCTATTGAGCATGGACGAGAGCGGTCGCAGTGGCGGGGGGCAGAAGCATTTCTGCGACAATTTGCGAGCTGAAAAGTGAAGGATCAGTGTACATTGTAACGAATTAAAATCATATGTATACACAATGGCGCAAAATTGTAACACCAAATGCAGGGATGGATCTCGAGACCTTTTTCAACTTTGTGCACGTGCAACTCTCAGTGCGGTCGCCACTAGACTAATGTGTTAACTGCAATGCTTAGAATGACTCAGCAGCTCCAGCTACTGAGAAGAACAGCAACGTCGCACGCAAAGTAACCGAACTTCAAGCAAAATAAAATGTGCCGGGTCTTACAGACCCAACCCCCAAGACGCCGGGTTAAATATAAGTGGCAAGGTCAACTTATTAGATGTTTGGAGGGAGCGGGAATAAGTCACAATCTCATGGATCTCAATTGTCCCAATCTTATAACTCAAATCGATACTATAACTGTAGATACCGTAATTTTTTCCATTCGCGGGATCTGTAAAGATTAGAAAACAGCAACTTTAGTTATATATACAGTAACATTTTACACAATGATGCGCTACCCCAGCAATATCTGCTTTTCAAAGCTCCTTTCCTGGAATACTTCGTTCGATATACAACTTTATAAGCACATGTCTAAAAATCAGAGCTTTTTCTCTATTCGAATAATACACTGCCAGAACTCCAGCAGTATGACCTAACAACCTATTATACATACGATATTATAGCTCTTCTTTCATTTTGATATTTATCTTAACTTTATCGATTTTTGTAATAGTGGCCTTCCCTTGCCACAGAATCTTGCATTTTTAGAGGCAATAAATATACATACACACATACACACACACACACATACATACATACATGCATACATACATACATACATACATGCAATTCAAACTGGCTCAGATCTCAAGTGAGAAAATTAGGTAGAAGGCGTAGTTTTGTATTGATACGGGTTTCTTACTCGATAATTAAAATTTGATTCTTTAAAAAACAGAGAGAATGCATTTAAAACTTAATCACTTCACCTTTTCGATACTCCACGATTTCGTGGAATTTAACGATAGAGCTTCGCTTACATTAGTATGGTGAACTTTTCATAAGAATGGTATGTGGGTAAACTGTTTAATTTTCTGGGGTAATAGGGAACAAATATTTGGATTTGGGACAAACGACAAAATTTTTGGCAAATGAGAACATATCTTACACAGTGGTCAGGCAGGACGAATAGGTATCACAAAACTGGCAATAAAATCAATTTGCGGGATAATATTCGGGTACGAATATACATAAAAAATCCATTTGAATTGGAATCCTAGCTGATCCTGTTTTCGAGATATCGTCAAATTACGTATTTCAGCTATTTTATCAATGGAACGTAATGAGCTGTACCTTAATTATGCATTCAAATGCATATAAAATTATTATTTTTATACTAGGTATGTGTTGAATAGATAAATATATCACAACAGCAGGCCAGCGAAACCCTCGTGTGTCTTGAGGACACGAAGCGACCCAAGGATGACATCATATTTTTGGCATGCGGGTATCGCTTTAAGAGTACGAACCAGTGATAGTTTCGCACCTCCGAGAGCACCTATCACAAGAACAATTACTTGCAAAGAATATTTTGGGTACAGTCGTTGCAGCCTTCTTTTAAGGTTTTGATACCTCTCCTCTTTTTCTTTCTCCTTTGCAGTGATGTTGTATTCGGACGGAGCCGAGTATTCGATAACGAATATAGTTCGTTTCTCGAAGTCTTGGAGAACAATGTCAGGCCTCGAGTGCGTAACGGAGACTGCTGCCCGAAAATCGCAGTTGCAGAAGTATATATATATATATATATATATATATATATAGACCACCCATCTCACGGATGTGAGACGTGGCCATAGGTGTATTTTACCGCGGTTCTACTGGGGGCCATTGACATTTTTTCCAGATGGCAGTTGCTCTTAGTGGTACCCTGCGGTGGTTGTTTAACTTTTTTTTAATTATATATATATATACATACATATATATATATATACATATATATATATATATATATATATATATACAAAGGTGTTAAACATACATATATTTATCTATTCAACATATACCTAGTATAAAAATAATAATTTTATATGCATTTGAATGCATAATTAAGGTACAGCTCATTACGTTCCATTGATGAAATAGCTAAAATACGTAATTTGACGATATCTCGAAAACAGGATCAGCTAAGATTTCAATTCGAACGGATTTTTGATGCATATTCGTGCCCGAATATCATCCCGCAAACGAATTTTATTGCCATTTTTTGATACCTATTCGTCCTTCCTGACCACCGTGCTCAGATAAAGGGAAGCATTTCACTAAATGGATTGAGATAATAGTTTTATTTTTAGGAAACAATTATCTTTTTGGGTCGATGGGTGGGGGGCAAATATTCACAAAAGTTTTACAATGTCAGAAACATTGATATGAGCTTTCTTGGCAACAAATTAAATTTTAAGGCTTTCTTGGCCAACTACACAAGTTCTAGGGCTTTCTGGGATAACAAGAACGAAACAAATTGAAATTTAAGGGCTTGAAAGGCCAACTTCAAGAAGGAAAAAAATATATTACAGTTGCTTTCTGGGTAAAAAGGGCTGAGAGGTTTCACAAGACTAGAAAATAGAAACTCTTACCGGCCGATTCGCCGGGAACAGAAAATGTCCTTCTCTCTCTGGGAGTATCCCGGACGACCTGGCCTGGGCTCTAGGAGAAGTGGCGAAAACCTTTAGCACTGCTAAAAGTCGGTGGCTACTACGGTAAAGAGACAACAGAGACTGAGATTTAAAGCAAGGTCGTACGATGTAAAACGATACAAATGTTTCTGATTTTAATACTGAAATTCCCGTTGTCGCTTGCCTTAATTTAATCAATGTAAACCATTGTTCTTACTCTCCAAAAACATCCTCCGAACAATTACATACTAACGGGCTCATTTATAACAATTTAAAATCTTGCACCGTGATTATAAATTCAGAGTATTGACGATACGGGCCTGATCTGTAGAGTTATCATGCGTATAGCTGATATCAACGGTATGGTTTTCTCACTCGAATCGCCTCAAATTCAGATGAAATGGATATTTTTTTGATCGAGGAATCATGGAGCTTTCTGGAACAATCCAGGTCTTGTAGAAAATTCAGAAGATTTCCTGTTAATATCCGCGAACGATTCCCAGTTTAGACTTTCAGATGTTGGGTTGGCCGCAGCGCCTTAAGGTGGAAATAGCGGGAGCATTTAAATGGTAGAGACAAGGTTTTAGTAGGAGTAGCTAGATAGCTGAGTCTTTCCGGCGCCCCGTAGATTCTCAACCTCCTGTGTCGTCCAACGATAATGATGTTGACTCCGAGAAAAGGTTAATATGTAGGAAAAATAAGAATTCGGGACGAATTAGCGATAAAAAAAATTACAAACTAGATCGAAACGAATCATGGAGCATCGTGTAGACTTAGTGGTGTCTGCAGGCAAGATAGTCATGATTTGATGAATTAACTTTAATTGAAATATTACCGTGAAATGTGTCTTGTGAGTTGCAAATTGCAACATCATACCTAACTGCTGTCGTTTTTGTTGAGAGAGGTATAGAATTTGAGGCATAGAATTTTAATTTAGATTCCTACTGAGATTTCGCTTCGGTTAATCGTTTAGCGCCTAGCATGATTTATTTTGGCGGAATTATCTCGAGGCTGCAGTGCCAAAGGAATGTTATTTCTTCTTTTATAAAAAGGAAATATTATTACATGCAATAAAAAAATCTACTGAAATATCTCTTACCAGCTGCCTTTGAAACACAGAAGACATAAAAGAAAGTTTTTTTAGATAGATAGGATTTATTTATAGGTTACCTTTCTAGTTTATGGCCAACCTGATTGGTCCAGAATATGAATGTGAACCTTATTTGAAATATTAATCCCATGATTAATTGGAAATCGCGGTCCATGAGAAGGCATCCTTACTACTGTATTCAGCGCACGAAAGTCGAACAGAAATTTTAACTTTTGTGGGTCACTAAAAAAGTTAAAAATAAAAAACACTACCCCATGAAGTGCATTAAATGCGGAATAATACAGAATCGATCAGTTTATATCTGGGTTTTGCTCACCAGCAAAACAGAATTTAAAAAATTACTCTCTGCAGAGTTTCTCTTGGTTTTTATTGTTGAGGATTTTTTTTATTCAGTTAAAATGCAATATATCGAATAAATGAACTTGATTAGTATAGATAATAATAGAAAAATGCATTATATTTGTTAAGGACATGTCATGCTCAACCAATTCCTCCCTTACTGACATTATGTTGAACAACTCACGTTCTCAAGGAATGAAATATCATGTTGAAAATTTGAGCAATTCCTTGGGAATTAAGGAATACTTTTTGGACTAATTTTTGTTTTTTAGTTATTTTATTCAATTTCCTAAATTTTCAACTCGATATCTCATTTCGTGTAGGCTTGAGTTTAAAAAAAAAGAATGACGGTTAGGTAGGAACCGAATAATTATAATATGGCCTTGATTCGCAAGTCAGGCTTCCAAGAACGTTCTTCTTTTTCTAATTTAACACAAGATTTTTTTTCAGACTTACTTTTCAAAGTTTAAATAAGCCATGTGACCGTGATAGAATGCCGGCTTTACGTCATCCCAAAGAGTTATATTGCGCACAAAGTTTACCTGAAACAAAAAATAGTAATTCTTGTTACAACTCAGACAACGATTATTTTAATTAATCACGACGTCGTGGGGTACTGGGAACATAAATAGAATGAGCGAAGTTCAGCTTGTACCCCGTAATGACAGGAAGCCTCTACACATATCCTCCACTGATATTTCAGAACCTTGTGGCTTGATTTTCAATATCTTCATGGTGCTCTTCTCGATTTCGTGCAATAAAACTCTAAGCTTAAGATGACGGTTCCAATATGGCTATCGTTAAAATACCCCCTGTAGTCCTGTAGAATATACAAGAAGGAGGCCATAACATGCTACCGCTGCCAAGACTATGGCCATCTGGCTGCAGAGAACGGTAGCACGCCACAGTGCTACCTCTGTGCCGCAAAGGAGGGAGAACCCTGCATCAAGCATCCACCGGAGACGAAGAGATGCCCATAATTTAGGGAGGCCACCCATCGAGGAAGCCACAGAAGCGTCAGCGCTAGCCGAGCAAGCCGAACCAAGATGTCGAAGGCCAACGAGCTCGCTGCGCGATGCCGTGGATACATCTTGGTTGGGCGTGGGAGTCGACAAAGCACAGGTTGACATAAACAGCAGGACGCCTAATCGCGGCATAGTGAGTCTATAAGCATGGCCTTGAAATAATGCAATGCGGTTCCGGGATCATTATCTGGCTAGAGAGGAGAGGTGAGTTTAATAGTTATTGCCATTTTTTAGGTCGAGTTCCACACTCAGTGCATCAATGCCATAGTGATGGCATTTCCATGTATCGTTTTGAGGACTTAAGTTCGGGATCAGCGCCATACCGCGGTTCAAACGGACACTAAAAATCAATAAAAATAAGTAAACCTACAAATTCCTGACAGGGATTGTTTCCGAGTCCTGCTTTCCCCAATGAAAGATGCACATGCGCATTTCAAGTGCCACATGCGCACTTCATTGCACTATCTATCAGCGCCATTTAGCGATACCCCCAGAACTAAAAACGTAAGGTTTTAAAACAAAACATGGAAGAGCCACCACTAGGGTCAATGCATTCTGACCGCCCTCTTGAGCTCGGGGTTTTTCTGCAAGGAATCAGAAGAAGCAACATGAAGAGCCTTTGATATGTGACCTTTATGGATTTTGAAAAATATTTGCATGTTTGGACCATTTTGAAGGCAGCCATATTTGGAACCGCCATCTTGAATCTCGTATTTCTGACCTAGAAATCAAAAAGAGTATCACTGAAAACCCTTGTATCCCAAGCTTATTAAAAACAAAGCCACAAGTTTCAGAAATATGAGTGGAGAATATTTGTGGAAGCTACCCGCCACGAACTGAACTTCGCTCATTCTATCTATGTTCCCAGTACCCCACAACAAAATAAATGTCACTGTCCCCCCTAAAATAGATTTAAAAAGAACAATTTTTCATGCATATTCACTATAAACACGCAGGCCAAAAATGGTCTGTTTTAACCAGCCTCCGTTCGTAAAATTAAAAAAAAAATTAAACTTTAAGAAACAAAAACGACTAGACTTGAATAAGCACACATGGCAATACACATGAAACCTTCTAAATCTCCTTCATTCTTTCCTTTCATTCGTCTTCATTCATTAAAATTTTTTTTTTGCAAACTTTTTCTCGGGTGAACCCGGTTTTTCGTCATAGCCACGGATGAAGTCAAGTGACCGATGAGATCAGGATGTTATAAGTTATTTCAATACGTTGTTTGAAATCATTTACGATGATGTTGTAGGTACAAAATTAGAAGCATAATGTAGTTTGGAATTTGGCTTTACCGCTGTTGTCCTTACACAGCGGCCGTGAGTGTTGAAGGTGACACCAGTCGCCTCTGGATGCTTTCTTAGAGCTACCATGTATCACGCCATAGGTTCTTAGTCACTTGCTTCCTGATGGTCTAGGAAGTTTCTTACAATGCGACAGGTGTTTAATAAAACCGCCTTTTGAGCTGCCGCCAGTACCCTACTGACTCCTAAATGTTCAAGATGTTCAGTGCATCTTGCGTGCACATTGCGTGTAGCCGAAATCACAATAGGATGAATAGATGCATGTTTCACATTCCTCCATATTGCCTTAACTTCATGCCTTAGCTCGCTATACTTATGAATCTTGGTTGTATAGGTTGCCTGCAAATTTCGGTTGAGCGGACAAGCAATGTCGATGACGTAGACTCTTCCACCTTTTTTCTCTCACATCACGATGTCAGGTCGATTGGCTCGGATGTAATGATCCGTCTGGATAGTCACATCCCAATATAAGATGTAATCTTCATTTTCTAAAACTGACATTGGAATGTATCTATAGAAAGGCATCCATTCTGTTGAGAGTCCTAGGTTTAAGGCAAGTTGTTGATGTACAATGCCCGCCACATCATTATGTCTGTGCGTATATTCTCTTTGAGCCATTACGCGACAACCATCAATAATGTGCTCGATGGATTCGTTGGTATCTCTACATAATCGGCACCGGTCAACCACGTCTTGATGTAACACGTGTTTGCGATAATTCTTGGTGCTGACAACTCTATCCTGAATAGCAATGACGAATCCTTCCGTTTCTGGATACAGGAGTCCCTTTCTCAGCCAAATATTCGATGCCTCACTATCCACTTTATATTGATCTAGCGTTTTGGGGTGTTCGCTGTGAATGGCTTTCTGTCTCCATTGCGTTTCTAATTCCTCTATGGTTTCTGCCCTCATATTCAAGGCCTCCTCTGAGGACAAATTCAAGGGCGTGTAGTCAAGATCCGCTTTACAGATGGTGTTGTAAAGCGTAACATCTCGCTTGCTGTTAAAATATTCTCGCAACTGTGTAACTTGTGACTCACACAGTTTTCTGACATCTACAATGCCTCTGCCCCCTCTATGTCGTGGTAGAACTACCCTTTCACTCGCCGAATTACGGTGGTGCATACGGTGTTTCGTCATTTCTACGCGGATGATTCTGTTTAATCGTTCGAGGTCAGTGTTCGACCATTTGATGAGCCCAAAGGAGTACGTGAGAACAGGGATGGCGTAGGTGTTGATTGCCCTGATCTTGTTTGCCGAGCTAAGAGAACTCTTCAGAACCAATCTGAGTCTTGTAGTGAAGGCAGTCGTCAGGCTTTTCTTAACTATCGTATGCTGAATACCCTTAGATTCAAGAATACCCAGGTATTTATATGACTCGCCCTCAGCCATTGCCTCGATGTCATTCCCGAAATCGTTCTCTATCTCTGCGGTCCCTAATTCTCCTCTGGTTAAATGCACTGTTCGGCATTTATCTAGTCCAAACTCCATGTTGATATCATTGGAAAACTGCTTTGTAACATCAATCACTTGCTGCAATTTCTCGTCCGAACTAGCGTATAGCTTCAGGTCATCCATGTATAGAAGATGGGTCACTTGATGACCATCCTCATTATCATTTACTCGGAACCCATGAGACATGCTATTTAAAGTTTTGCTCAGTGGGTTCAACGCTAAACAGAACCATAATGCACTGAAGGAGTCTCCTTGGAATATACCCGTCTTAATGCGTATTGATCTAGTTATCCTCAGTTGTCCATGATCAAAATACTTGATTCTTGTACCCCATAGCATCATCGCCCGACTTAGGAAGTCAATGATGCATGGACAAATTTTGTATACTTTTAAGACTTCAAGCAAATAGTCATGTGGTACGGAAGGAAACGCTTGCTTGTAGTCAATGTATGCCATGTGCAAGTTCCTTTGGTGTTTACGAGCTTGCGTCATGGCAACAGCATCTATGGTGACTAGATCTTTACTGCCTCGGGAGTTTTTACAACATCCTTTTTGTTCTTCTGTAAGGATGTCATTCTCGTCACAGTGAGAATAAACCTTATCTGCTATGATAGCTGTAAGACATTTATATATTGTTGGAAGACAGGCTATCGGTCGAAATTCAGATGGATTTTGAGCGTCTGGTTTTTTAGGCAACATATACGTAGTACCCTGCAGCATAAAGCCTGGCATCAGATCTGCATGTTCGATGATCTTCTGAAAACACCGTGCCAACGCAGGATGCACACTAGTCAGGTACTTATACCAAAAATTGTGCACCATGTCCGGACCTGGAGCTTTCCAGTTACATGCTTTTTTCAAAACCGCTGAAACATCTAAAGCTGTGATATTCGTCAGCTCCATTTCAGGGTTATTGCTTGCTCTTGCTTTCTCTAGTTGGAACCACGCAGTGTCCAAATTGCTTCTGTTAGTTTTTTCCCCAAACGTCTGACCAATAGTTAGTCATTTCTTCCAATTGAGGGACTTCGGTGTCTTGCTGGTTATTTTGCTGTACACTCAGTTCACGATAGAACCTTCTTTCGTCTGTCTGAAAGGTTCGATTTTGTTGCCTTCTTGCACTACTTTTCTTGTACCGACGCAGTCTAGCAGTAAGAACATCAAATCTCTGCCGCTGGGGGTCTATAATCTCATCCAATATTGCTGGTGTCAATGTCTCGACGTACCGAGTTTGGATGATTTTAATAACATGGTGTATCAGCTTTCTGGTTCGATTTCCTTTTTTATATTGAGTCAGTCGACCCAATTTGCACCTTACTTTGCTGACATCCATATCCAACCTGATCTTCCATGGCGGATCTCGCTCCTGTCTTGGAGCGAAGACTGCATTTATAGGCCTAGTTCTGCGGCCCAACGTTCTAACGGTTGCCACAGCTGCACAGTATACAAGAGTTTGCACCTCTAACGCATTTTGTGTTGCGTTCAAATGCATAGGTAAAACCTTGCTGTTTAGGTGTTCTATTAGTGCACGCAGATCATTTGTGATGTTTATCTTGGGCAGTGAATGCCTTTGTGTTGGTTCTACATGTCTGAACTCTAGTAGAACATGACCAAAATTCCTTTCAAGGTGCTGTAGATTTTCTGGGACTTCGCTGTTTATATCATCGTTTAGGATATCCGGATGTGGTTCTAGTCCATCCGGTACTTGATGTTCATTATCCCTAGCACCTATATCTTCAGCTGCAATCAAGTTTTCGTTTTCCACATCTTCCAATGGAAGTTCATCAATAGGAAGCTGCTGTTCCACTTGCATTTCGATGGCAGCTATTTCAACAGCCAAAAGCAATTTGTTTACAGATATCGAGCGTTTTTGATCTGCTGGATTCTGCTCATTTATTCTTGTGGCTAGCCCTGAGTACTTAAGTAAGAAGAGACGATGATGTTCTCTCCTTACACTTTGCCTACTTTTCTTTGCCAAAAAATAAAAGCGCATCACATCTCTGTTCATATGGTATGTCCATTTTAATCGCTTCCTTGGTTGTTGAACTTCGGCTTCTGGCACTGGTTGTATTAGGCCATCTACCTCCGGAGGATGTGGTGGTGCTGGGTCATCACCAGGTTGAGGAAGAACATCAATTGCCACTGCTTGTTCGTGTGACGCGGCTTCCTCTAACTGCTGTTCATTGCCGTTGTTCTTCCACTCCAAATCAACCTGCTGTTTAATCTCCATTGCTCGATCTTCTGAGATGAGTAGATTAGTCCTGATGTCCTTTACCTTAGCGATAAGATCTCTCAATGCGACTTTCTCCATTTGAGGATACTTTGCGGCAAATTTCGTTCTGAAATTTTGTCCTTTTTTGCGTGATGTTTCAAACTTCGCACTTTCATAATAGAGACGCATCAATTCCTCATTCATTGTGGTATCCCACTTGATGCTCTCCCACGGTATTTCTGTTGAAGTGGTTGGCTGCAAATAGCTAACGCTAGCCAAAGCATCCTCAGCAGACGCAGTTGATGTTTCACTGCTAACTGTATGTCGCAGATGTTCTTGCTGGCCAGCTGTTTGATTAGTGAGATCTGCCTGACCATCTCGCAGCTCACCATCACCACCGTCCCGCATGCTGTGGCCCCCAGCGGTGGCTCCAGGGGCGCCCCGACGATCCTCGGGTAGCGACAAGCGTTTCAAAATTTTTAAAATACTCTCCATTATCATTTATGGGTTTTGGTATTCCTCTTAGTCACTTTCCTCTTCGTTTTCTGCCTGTCTGGCATGGGAAACCCTGTCAGTAGCAATGCTACGGCCAACATAGCCTTCAAATTCATGAGAGGAAAGCTCAAGCCCTACCGCGACGACAACGCGAGAACACCTTCGGTAGGGCTATTATTACATAAAAAATGAGGAAGCTCATTTTTCTCTCAGGCTTAAGATGGTTATTGCCCAATATGTCGAAGGCATTCCTGGTTAGAGTTGGATTTTTTGTCTGTTTAAATATTATGCACGGGGTTTACCCGGTATATATTATTAATACATATATATAATATATATATATATATATATATATATATTATATATAATTGGTTGGTTTATAAAAAAAATGAGGAAACTCATTTTTCTCTCAGGTTTAAGATGGTTACAGCCCAATATGTCGAAGGCATTTTTGGTTAGAGTTGGATTTTTTGTTTGTTTGAATATCATGCACGGGGTTGTCCCGGTATATATTATCAGTCACGGACGCATTATTATAATGCAATCAAGTGATCTAGGAAGATCTAGGATGAAGACTTCGTTGTATTGTCATCATCTTGCGTGTGCTTCGATCAAGTTGTTTCAACTCATCGACGTTCCATTTTACTGCACCAAACGTGTAGAGCAGTATAGGAACGGCCAGCATATTGGTCGCCTGGATCTTATTCTTTCCAGATAATTCGGAAGCCCAAATTTTTCTGAGAATTTGGCGATACCTTTTTCCAAGGGCCGTTTTCAAGTTATGCACATTTTGGGTTTCCGCTTGCGGTATTCCAAGATATGTATATGTTTCTCCAATACCAAGATGTTGAATGGTATTTCCGCCTATGAGTTGAACATCCTGATCGTCACTGGATGATGTAGTTTCTAGTCTTCCTTGGTGTAGGCGGACGCAAGCACACTTGTCCAGTCCGAAGCTCATGCCAATCGCTTTAGAATACCTATTTACCGCATCTACAAGGATGTTAAGGTCCTTTTTTGAGGAAGCAAAGAGTTTAAGGTCGTCCATGTATAAAAGGTGGTTGACCTTATATTCTCTTCTGTTCGGCGGGCCACATAGGTATCCAGAGCTTTTGCCTCGGAGCACAATAGATAGAGGCAAGAGGGAGATGCAGAAAAGTATCGGACTTAGAGAGTCTCCTTGAAAGACGCCCCTCTTATATGTGACAAAGCTTGTAGTCACTTGTCTTTTGTCAAATGTTATGACAAATCTTGTCCGCCGCAAGAGCATAAGCTCTTTTATGCATCTCACTATTTTTGGATGCACCTCCATGCACTCAAGGAGCTTGATAGGTAGCTCATGGTTCGTGTTATCGAATGCCTTACGGTAATCAATCCAAGCCATGGACAGATTGCGTCGATACCTGATCGAGTCCTGAGTAATACACCTGTCTATTAACAGGTTCTCCCTGCAACCTGCCAGCCCTCTCTTGCATCCACGTTGTTCGACTATTACACTCCATACCGGCTCGATAGATGTCAATATCCTCTCTTTGAGGATGCCAGTGAATAGCTTGTAGCTGGTGTTTAAACAAGCTATGGGCCTGTAGTTCTTTGGACATGACAAATCTCCGGCCTTAGGGATCAATACCGTGCGTCCTTCCACTAGCCACTGCGGGACGGGTTGTTCTCCGTTTAAGAAAGTAGTAAATATACGAGCTAGATGTTGGTGCTTAGAAGTAAACTTCTTCCACCAAAAGTTGTTGATTTTATCTGGCCCTGGCGCCGAAAAGTTCTTAGTTCTAGCGATAACTTTCTTCACTTCTTCAGCAGTAATTAGTGGACACTCTTCCTCTGGATCTTGTAACCTTTGCCTTTGGCAAAAGTTACGAAAGAGTGATATATCAGAAGCGTCTTCATTTAGCTGATAAGTATCTCCATATACTTGCTCCCAGAAGACTTGAATCTCTTCTCGACTAGGCGGATTTTTAACTACACATGTCGCTTTATTGAACAGACGGGAAGGATTAGAAAAGGTGGAGTTTTCCTGAATCCACTTAACTCGCCGTTCAAGGCGCTGTTTCGCTGTTGAAAGAGATCTTACTTTTTGCGTCCAGTGCTGCTTGATGGTCGACAGTTTACACTTGTTCAGCGTGTGATTTGCTTTCCTCAAGTTTCGAGCAAGTGCCCTAACTTTTGGAGTGAACTTTTTATTTGATGTTATGTAGCTAATCACGCACTGAACATTTTATGCATGCCGTCTCGCCGTTTCAATTTTGAACTGAAGCTGTGCAATACGCTCGCGTGTCTTACCCAGACGTACCGAATTTTCATTACTTCTATCGTCGCTAAGCAGGGAGACCGCCTTCTCGTAAACTACACAGTTCAGATTCCAGAGATTAACATCTTCGGGGAGCAAATCGCGGAGAGCGGTATTAGCTTCAGCTAATTTGTCCATCCTGAGGAAGACTTTTTGGTGGATAGATCTCCTACTTCTCATGTTGAAATTATCGGCTATCTGCAAAGGTGGTCTTGCTGGAACGGGTGGAATGTTCGCTGGAGGATGTTGCTCCTCTTCCTGTTGATAAACAGCTTCATATCCGTTTTTTCGCAAGAAGGATACCTGATCTCTTAAATACTGAGGCGTTTTATGAGCATATTCCGGGTGCATATTGCCCCAACGGTCATGTAACCTCTTCATGAATCCTCTCCGCGCCGGTGTGCTTCTTTGCCAACAGGTAAGAAGGTCCCTCCTGAGTTGGTCCGACCATTTAAATCGATGTTCTCGCGTTTGTCCGGGGTCATTCCCTGGTCGTCGCCTCGGTTCGTTCCTATTGCCACTCCCAACGGAACCATGGCCTCCATCCGAGAGAGGCCTATTGTGGGTGGCACTGCGCGATACTTGTGTCGTAACCGCATAATTCGTTGCATTGGGGAGTTAGCCCAAAGCAACGCGGCTGACTGCGAGAGCAGGAGCTCTCGGGCGATGGGATCGCCACATCCCTACGCCTATTATTATTGTTATTATTATTAGTTCTGGGTTGAGACCTTAGCAGCCCCTGACGCTTGGGTAATCCCGTTGCGTCCCCTTGTGAGCCTAAGCATGACCCCACAGCCCTCTCCATAGGGAGAGGACCGCAGCCACGCTATTGGCTGATATCTACAACTCACTGATAAAATAATTACCTGTGAGTGTTGAACATTTCCCCGAAAACGCAGGGCAGTAACAAAGGATGTGAGTAGATGTCTCATTATCCTTTCCGCACAGACGACAGAGGGGACTTTCTGCAAGCCCTATCTTATATCTGTGATATCCTAACTTCCCATGTCCTATGAACAGTTCTGTTAGGACTTTGATTTCATTCCTCCCGAGCTCGAGTCCAGTAAAATTTCTTCCTGCTGCTAGCTTGGCTAGCCTATCCAATATCTCATTGCCCTTGATACCACTGTGTCCAGGGATCTAGAGCAGAGTGAATCGGTTTTCAGTCGCTAACGCATTTATTGCTTCAAAGCATTCTTATACTAATAGCGACGTAGTCGTTGTTCCATTCAGGGCCAATATAGTAGCCCTGCTGTCGGAGCAGATACGGATGTTCCTTTTATTACCGTACTCCCTTGCCTTGTAGGCACACTGGAGTATGGCCATAATCTCAGATTGTAGAACTGTGGCGTAGGACCCCACATCAATTGTGAAGCCCATTCCATTCCTTCTACGATATACGCCGGCTCCTGCATTCTCCTCGTTCCTGGAGCCATCTGTAAACCAGTTGTCTCCATCACAAGGCAGGTCTGCGTCGCCGTTAACCTATTCCTGTTTCGTGGACAGGCTAACTCGATACTTTTTGCCGAAGAGGTGGCGAGTGACCATTTTGTCCCTGGGCATGTTGAGGGTCGGCCTTCTCGCGATGTCGACTGGGATCTTCACTGCTGTCGAGATCCTTCTGTCATTCACCAAATTTAGCCTCCAGGCCACCTTCGCAGTCATGGCCTTGATGGTAAGATGGAGGGGCTCTAAGCCTATTAGTGCCCCCAGTGCCATCGTGGGTGTCGACTTCGAAGCTCCAGTGACGCCTCTCAAAATCAGTTCCCTGATCCTTTCCAGTCAAGACTTCACAGTGGACAGCTCGTCCCTTCTCCGCCAGACTACCGCCGCATAGGTTAACCTGGGTCGCAAGATCACTGTATAAATCGACATAAGTGTCTCCAGTTTCAAGCCCCAGCTTTTCCCTATGGCTCTGCTACAGAGGCATAGGGTCGCTACTAGCTTCTTGCACTTGTTTTCCAGGTCCTCATGCCATGACAGCTTCTTATCCAGAATTACTCCTAGATATTTAGCTCGTTCTTTGATTTCCAGTTGTTGTCCTCCAAGTTCCAATGTACTCGTAGTTCCCCACTTGTACCTTCTGGTGAAAACAACGGCATCTGTCTTACTCGGATTAACAGATAATCCAGTTTTTTTGCACCACCCTTAGTCGTGGTTAGATTCCTGTTGGCCAACATGTGGCACGTCCATTCCACAACTACAGTAGGCACACCATGTGTGCTCATGGCCGCCCTGATCACCTCTCCTGCAGGGTTATTGAAGGCTCCTTCGATGTCCATGAAGGTTCCAATCGCAAGGCCTTTCTCCTTCAGTTGACCTTCTATTAGGTTCACTGTTCCGATTAGGGCCGTCTCCGTCGAGTGACCAGCCCTATAGGCGTGTTGCTCCTTGTGAAGCGGTCTGCTTGACAAGACCTTATCACGGATATATCTATCCACAAGTCTTTCCACTGTTTTTAATAGGAAATAAGTTAGGCTGATGGACCGGAAATCCTTGGGTGAAGTATAACCGATCCTACCTGCCTTCGGAATGTAGACTACTCTCGTACCCCTCCAAGCCGTCGGGACATATCCCAACGTCAAACTAGCCCTAGCAAGTCTCACTAGCGGCCCTATAATGGTCTCTCCAGCCCTCTGTAAGAGGGCTGGATATATGCCATCCGGGCCAGGAGACTTGTAAGGACTGAACGATTTCAGGGCCCACCTGACTCTGGCAGGGTGACAATCTCGTTGGCCAGCCGTCGTTTGGGGCCCAATTGGGCCACAGGTGACTGTGCTTGCCTCTGAGTTGCCATCCCCCTTCTCCAGACCTTGAAAAGCTTGGAAAATGTGCCCTGATCAGATGGGCCAAGGTATCCCCGTCCGACTCAGAGTGTCCCCCTCCGGTCAATTTCAGAGTGCCGAGAATAGCGTCTGAACTTCGAGAAAGCAGCTTGTCCAGTCTAGCCGCCTCATCTCCCTTCTCGATGTCTGTGCAAAAGTTGGTCCAGCTCTCCTGCTTTGCCTTATGTATTGCACCTGTGTATTCGCCCCTCATCGTTGTGGTGGCACTCCCCTGACGACAGGGGGGCCCCACCACTAGGGTCAATGCATTCTGACCGCCCTCTCAAGGAAGAGCCTTTGATATATGACCTTTATGGATTTTGAAAAATATTTGCATTTTTGGACCATTTTGAAGGCAGCCATATTTGGAACCGCCATCTTGAATCTCGTATTTCTGACTTAGAAATCAAAAAGAGTATCACTGAAAACCCTTGTATCCCAAGCTTATTAAAAACAAAGCCACAAGTTTCTGAAATATGAGTGGAGAATATTTGTGGAAGCTACCCGCCACGAACTGAAATTCGCTCATTCTATCTATTTTCTCAGTACCCCACAACGAAATAAATGTCACTCTCACCCCTAAAATAGATCAAAAAACTATTTTTTGATGCATATTCACTATAAACTGGCAGGCCAAAAATGGTCTGTTTTAACCAGCCTCCGTTCGTATAATTAAAAAAAAATAAAACTTCAAGAAACAAAAACGACTAGACTTGGATGAGCACACATGGCAATACTTTATTCAGGATAAACAAAACAAAAACAAATAAAGAAAGAGGAAAGACAAAGGAAAAACCTTCTAAATCTCCTTCATTCTTTCCTTTCATTCGTCTTTATTCGTTTTAAATATTTTTATTAATTCTCTGTTAACTAAGCTTGCGAAACTAATCTATATCGAAAATTGTATTTGTATATGCATTTTCGGCGTCACTCGTGTACCTTCATAAAGTTTTACACAAGGTACTCGCACACAGGAAAGTCGCAGGAAAACCAACCGTGGACTTTTATGTAGAATAATCCAGTTTAGACGAGGCACGTCAGAGGTAGCTTTGTAGAGCAAAGGGTAAAGGAATTGCGAGGAATATAGTCGTTTTCAAACAAAATCCTAATTAGCGAATGAAGCCAACCCGTAGCGCGAGCAGACAGAACTTATTATCCATTTACTTTAGAAAGGCCCCTCTAGAACAGCTCTACATTCTTGAAAATTGCTGGTAAAAGAAAGATCGCAAAAAAAACACAGCGATTTTTCTTTGACGAGTAATTTTCAAAAATATAGAGCTGTTTTTCCACCTTCGGAAAGTGAATGAATAGTAGTTGTATACACAGTGGGGCTCTATAGAATCTTCGAATGGCATAAAGAAGGTTTCCAAGAGCCATGTCAGTCGTCTCGTCGGGGTAATTTATTAAATAATCCAAATACCACCAAAAAAAGGCCTAGCAAACCCACCCCTTCCCAGGAACTACAGGCGAATACCTCTGGATTCCTGGATTAGGGGGCAATCCCAAATGTTATGTCCGAACGTATGTATCGGATAAAAATACTTACATTCCTTGCTTTCAATGGAACCAAGGCGAGCCAAGTGTTGATTAGTGCAGTAATATCCAGTGCGCAGCCTGGTGATTTTTTTTGTAGAGGAGGTGAGAATGCATTTACGCACTGAGTGTGGGACTCGACCCAAACACGCCTCAAACTCACCTCCCCTCCTTGCCAACCCATGTTCCCGGAATCCGCTTTCGCATTACTTCAGGAACACGGGTTCTGGGCATTCTACGCCAATCTGGACTTCTTTTTCTTCTTCTTTACACCCATCCAAGATACGCACATCGTCCTAATTTGTGTGGTAATACCACACATCGGGCTCGTCGGCCTTCGGCATCCTGGTTGGGTGTAGTCACTTAATTCCGTCGTTCATCAGGCTTCTTCGTCGAGGCTGTCTCCCTGAACGACGAAAACCTCATCGTCCCCGGTAGATGGTCGCTCCGGGGATTCCCTTGCTTTGTGGCGCAGAAGTAGCACTGCGGTGTACCTACGCACTCCGCAGCCCTATGACCCTCTTTGCCACATCTCCTGGACGCTTGGGTTCTATCAGGACCCTCACATCTTGCCGCCAGGTAACCGAAGCCCTGGCAGCGATAACATCGGAGAACCTCCGTCTTCTTCCGGACCCTACAGGATATCCATCCCACCTTTAGATGCCCTGTCCGGATGAGTCGTGCAGCCAGCTCCTCACTGAGCTCTACATAGGCCTT
This sequence comes from Andricus quercusramuli, assembly GCA_932178445.1. NCBI lineage: Eukaryota > Metazoa > Arthropoda > Insecta > Hymenoptera > Cynipidae > Andricus > Andricus quercusramuli. The sequence goes on along the minus strand of CAKNXH010058429.1, from coordinate 12,696 downwards.
AAGGTATCCCCTGAAGGCCCACTTCGTCATATTTACCTTTACACTGTCCGCCTCAAAGCCGTTGAATTGATTGTGTACGGCCTCCTTTACCTCCTCGTCGGTTGAAGAATGCAGATCAAGGACATCGGCTTCCGTGCGAGGGACCAGCTCACACACGGTACTTGAAGCACCAACTCCCTCCCTGATGGCGAAAGACAGTTTTGCTCTGCCGTCCGCTGCAGGGCCTAACTCGATGAGGATTTCCCCCTTCTTTTTTATGTTCTTGAGGACTTCGGCATAGCTCGAACCCTCAGCCAGTCAAGACAGCCTCGGGTCGAGCACTCCTTTTTGGCTCCTTCCTGGTGGTTTTTGGTACAGAAGTAGGTGCTCCTACATCTTCACACCTCAAAGTCAAGGACGCCACAGCGGTAGTACGGTTCCTCGGGGTTTTCGCCTTTTGTCTGGGGTCACCAGCCTCAACGGGGCTCATAGAAGGCTCCTTCTCCCGCTTCCCAGTTTGGGGACTGGCAGCCTCTATAGCTTTTTCGACTTGATTCTCTTGCTGATCCTCCATTTGATTCCAACGAGTAGCTAGTGAAGTAAAGGTCCACCCCCGCTAAGCCCCGCATGCGGGGGTAAGGTCTGCATACTCTAGGAGGTGACCTGGCATCCTAGAGACACCGTTTGGAACACCACACCCTGGTGCCACGCAGTCTTCGGCACGGTTGTTAACGCTTTGACTTGGGGGTTTTTCCTTCGGCACCATTCCTGGACCATTGTCCGCGACTGCTTATTGAGTAGTGTAACCGTATTCAGCAGAAACCCTCAGTACAGGGCCGCCCTATCCGCAACCCGGGGACGCGCCCGGTGGCCTGGTCAAAGGCGCCGGGCGTAGCCTGGTGATTAGCGCCTTGAATCCCTGTTGCAGTGTCAACCCCTTAAACCATGGCCTTTGGCCTTCTGGTCAATGAGCGCAAAATATTTCTTATCACCCTCAAGGTTGTCTCAAGAGATGGCCATGTTCGACCACTGCTTTTTTCAGCTGTTCTGATATTCAGCTGGCAATTCGCCACCCCAGGCAACTAGCCATGAAGTAGCCGGTCTAACGTCTCTCAAATTAGTCAGGAAGTCCGCTCTCTCGTTCCCGGCGATACACCAGTATAAGTGATTACAGTTAGGAATCCCAACTGAGACAGATTGTGAGAGACAGTGTGATTGTTATCAGCAGACCCCCCCCCTGCCTTTTAAGAGTTTTAAGTTACAGAACTATTTGCAGTTCACTTCTTCAGGGCTGACCTGAAACTGAAGTTTCAGGTTGTGTTGTTCTTATATATATTCTCTACGATGCCTGTGATTAGCCAGAGCGCCCCATGGTGGGGACTGATCAAACTTGATTGGCCAATCAAGTATTTTTAAAAAACCCGGGAGGATGGAAAGCCAAATCGGATAGGTATTATATCCATTGTCCCTATTGATTTTATCAGGGTGTTTTGAGATTTCGATTGCTTCTCTACGTTTTCTTAAGAAAATATTGTACCTTTTTGCGATGATTGCGTGCAATTTTTTTGCCTGACTTCACTCTCATGTTCCTTTACACGTTGGCTCACCTCTCTCCCCGTTTCTCCAATATAGACTTCGCCATAAGAACAAGGAATTTTATATACTCCCGGATCACTGAGAGGTGCTATTTTATCTTTAGGGTTGTTCAGAAGTTGTCCTATTTTTGCAGGTGGTTCAAATATGGTTTGGATGTTGTGTTTGTTGAGAATTGTTCCTACTTGTTCTGTGATACCTTGAATGTAGGGTAGGACTGTGGTTGTTTTTCTCCCTCTTTCTTTAGTAGATTTTGTTGGCTTGTTTTTCTGAGTGTGTCTTCTTATTGCTTTATCAATTTTTTTGTTTGTGTGATCGTTTTGTATTACGATTTGTTCAACAGTTTGTAGTTCCTCTTGCAAGTTATCTTTATCTGTTATGGAGACAGCTCTGCATAAAAGGGAATTGATGACCGATTGCTTTTGAGATAAGTGGTGGTGGAAGGAGGCATGTAGGTATCTGTTTGTATGAATGGGTTTTCTGTAAACTTCATGTCCCAATGTGTTATCATATCTTTTGTAAACTAGTACGTCCAAGAAAGGCAATTTTCCGTTTTGTTCAATTTCCATGGTAAACTGGATATTAGGGTGTAATTGATTGATGTAATCGAGGAACTTCGGTAGTTCATCCACTCCAAGTCTCCAGATGACAAAAGTGCCCTCAACGTAACGGCACCTAACTTCCAGTTTAAGCTTGGATTTGTTAAAGATTTTAGTCTCTAGATTTTCCATGTTCGTAGAATTGGTTATTGAAAGAGAAGTAGGCATTAGTGAGACAGTGTTCTATGAAAGGTGTGACATTGGAGGGGAAGTTTGCAAAGTATTTAATAATATCGATTGTATCAGAGATTGGTAATTTCGTAATGAGAGACACTACGACGAAGTTACTAGGATGTCTTAGGGTTGAATGTGAATCTGTTGTATCTTTCTGATGAAGTCAAAAAAGTTTTGGACGTGTGTGATAGAGTTTCCTGTGAAAGGATTCGGTTTTTTGGCGAGAAAGCGTGCTAGGTTGTAAGTTGGTGAGTTTATTGCGCTGACGATCGGTCTGAGTGGAAAGTTGTTTTTGTGGATTTTTGGGAGTCCGTCAAGTTTTGGAGAGATGGGATTAGTAGATATTAATTTAGATATTGTTTCGCTGTCAACTTTTGAATCTTTTAGAAGGGTTTTTGTTTTGCCAAGTATTGTTTTTGTGGAGTCTTTTTTAAGTTTTTTATATGTCTCATCAGTTAAAAGGTCCATGATTTTGTTATTATAGTCTTCTTTATTTATTATTACTGTTGCGTTGCCTTCGTCTGCGGGTAATATTATGATGTCTTTATTCTGGTTGAGTTCTTTAATTACTGTTTTTTCTAGTTTTGTTATGTTTGAAGAGGGAAGTTGTGCTTGGCGTAAGATGTTGGCTGTCCTACGCCGTATGTCCTTCGCTTTTTCGGTTGGAAGAGTATATATTGTGGTTTCCAAATTACTGATGATTTCTTTCGGGATTTTGGAGGGAGCTACTGCAAAATTATGTCCTTTAGATGAGGCTGAAATCATTTTATTGCTGAGAGAATAGTTAGAGATGTTTTTTACTGTGTTAGTTAATGGTGCGTGCCTTACTGTAAGTAATTTGTCAAATTTATTTTTCCTTTTCGAGTGGAAAGACAGTTAATCTGTTGGGATTGGTCAAATGGAATGGCTTTCCGAAAATATAAAAACTCTGTCCCCCACAAGTCTATCCACCATGAGCGACATTCAGATTATCGACACAACGCCCTGATTCCTATGTGGGATCGTGGATTCGATGAAAAACTAGAAAGGAAACTGGTTAGCACCTGTTATAAAGAACCTTATTACTCTCTGGAAAGTTTGATCATCATGAGCTCTCCTGGCGAAATCAACCAGGTCTGGGAAAGGCAAGCCCGCCCCTTCATCGGGACAGTGACCGTCTCTAAGAAAGTTACATGCTGTGTAATCCTCTCTCGCTGTGCTACTGGAAATAGCTATGTTGATGAGGGCAAAGGCATATCCATCTTTTATTGCTTCGCATTTGCCCCTCTAGAACCCACCGACTCCTTCATCCAATCCTCACCCATTCCACCCTCGCCTAGAATCTTTACCACATTCTATTGCCAGCTTCCTTTATCTTCCATTCGTCTCCGATATCCTTCCCATACATGCTTCCATGTTTCCTCCTCCCATTCACATATTCTGCACTTTCTGCTCTCTTTCTTTTCCCAATACATACCTTCCCTTACCTCATCTCCCAATCTAAATCTTGCTTTTCTAATCCATCTTCGATCTTCCATCCCTTTTCTAAATACATTGGTACTCCTTCCTTTTTTTCATCTCATACGATTTATTATATTTTGATTCCTCAATCATCCCACATCTTTCCATTAATTGTCTTCCCCTGCCCCTTCTCTCCAATTCTTCATAACTTACTCCATTCCCCCCTCCTATATCTCTAACACCAAAGAACTCCCTTTTTTCTTCCAATCTTGTTAGTTCTGCCGCCCTCCCTCTCCTTTCTTCTACCTCTGTCAAACACTTTTTCGCTAACTCCACTCCCTTTCCCTCCCTTAGCTTCATCTCAAACTGTCATGCCCTCCTTCCTGCTCTAGTACTTAATTTATCCCTTTGCGCTTCTTCTCTCACCATATATCCAGGCGTCCTCCAGTCTACCTCTAAAATTCACCTTATATATGTTTCTTGTAAACTCACAATCTCTTTCCTTCCATCCCCATATCTCCGCTCCATAACCAAATGCCGGCCATACAAACGTATCAAATAACCATATTCTCCTACTCCCGTCTTTTTTAAACCTTCTTTTTCCTATTCCGCATATCTGTTGCATTATCCCTGGCGCTATTTTTGTCCTTTCTCTTATATGAGCTCTTTGTTCTCCATTTGTTTACAAAGTACATGCCAAATATTTGAACTCCTTAACTTCTTCTAATATAATATCGTCGCGTATGCCAGTGCACATATCTTTTCTTCTCCCATCCTAACTCCTTCCCATCCTTTTCTGTTCATTTCTTGTTCTAAGTCTGAAATTAATATATTTAATAGAAGTGGACTTAGAGGACATCCTTGCCTTACTCTTCTCACTGACCAGAAACTATCTCCTACTTGCTCTCCTATCTTCACCCTGCTTTTAGTCTATCTAAAAATGTCCGATACTTTCTTCATTAAATTCTCTCTCATCCCATTTTTCACCATGACTTTTTCTATCTCGAATCAGTCCAAGGAGTCAAACACCGCCTTGGGGTCCACGAACATTGCTATTATTGCCTCTCTCTCTTTTAATCGTTCTATTTATCAGATCATTCAGAAAATATATGCTGCCCATCACCCCCATTCCTGGGGGCTTTACATGTTTATTATTTTTATCAAAAAAACAACCTCAGACTTAAGATCGTTATAAAAGGAAATGAAAGACCTGAGACTTAATATGGTAATAGCCCAATATATCGCAGAAAGTTTTGTTTTCAAGGTGGGATTTGCACAAATCTTTCTACAAACGGTTATTATTATTATTTTTATAAAAATATTTCATCACAGGTCCTTTTAAAGGACCTGGTGTTGAGGCCACTATACGGAGAATGTCTATTTTGGGACAACCTCCTTCCACAAGTACTCATGACAATGTACTTTGCTACAAAAAACGGTCGCATACGCGTCAAGTGCTTAGTAGATTCTTTGGTTTCTGTAGTCAAAGGAACACCTCGAGCAGGAGATTTTCCCAATCGAAGAATTTCCCCAGATTCGACGGACCTCAGAGACACATCTAGGACATTGATGGCACAGGCACACAAAAAAGAAAACATTGCATGTCCACTGAACAAGACCACCATACCTTTATGTTTTTGGGGTCGCTGAATCAGAAGCTGGTGTCAGATTTGCTCCATTACGTCAGGATTTTGAGAAAATTAGCCTTTTTCGCCATTTTTTAAAAGCAACATAGGGTGCGAACCTGATGTTCGAAAAACTTCTAACGGGGCTGCAATTTAAAGTTAAACCTTCTACTTTCAGATGTTTATACATAAAAAATTATTTTTGTCGTCTGTTTTGAGCGGTAAGCGTTCATGTTGCGCGAGCACCTGCTCACCACTTTTTACCAGGATTAGCCGCTATCATTGTTTAAGAGCCAGAAAATTGAAGACGATGCGGCAGATGTTCATTATTACAATTTTTTTGGGGGGGGGGGGGGGCCTGTTCATTGTCGGCCCTGTTCAGGGTTCATTCTAGAAAATGACATATTTTTTATCAGTTTTGGTACATATCTGTTCTTGTTTATCAATAAATCTATTCCCTCGTGTTTAAGCTTTTAAAAAAATACTAAACAACCTTTTAACAAAGTTAAAAACTTAATTTAGTAATTTTACAACATCCAAAATCATCGGTTTACTAGACGTGTTCACTTAGAATTATGATTTACATTTTTCCGGCAATGAGCATAACAACCAGTAAAAAACAACAAAGTTACAAACCTGACTCTACGATACAGAAAGACAGGCAAATAAAAAATGGTATTTTTTATGAATTGCAATCTATTTTGAAGTTTCCCTTAAATTTTGTGGGCCCCCCCCCCCACACACACACATACTAATTTCAGTAATGATGAAATAAATATATACGAGAGGTACCATCCTTGAGTATTTGCAGATATTTTTTCCTTCTTTTTTTAAATACATTTTTAACATTTAAATCTTTGGTCCTGTTATATAGTTCCGATCCCCATTGCACCTGCCTTCCCGTAGTCTAGTTACACTTTTTCTGTACACTACTTTGCAAAATTAGTTTAGTTTTTTGTTTAAATTTGTTCTCTCGAGTGTGTACGATCTCTTCATTTTACAGAGAAGTGTTCTACAAGCGATGCAGAAGGAAACTGACTGAAAACCAACTTTCCTAAACCAAATGTACTCTAAGTGGACAGTGCCATTTTTTCACGCACGGTTAGCCTAGTGGTCTGGTATATGTGAGGCTCTCACGGCCCAAATATTCGACGATTTGGCTCGCTTTTGAATATTCTCTTAAAAATACTTGAAATATCGAGAAAAAAGACTTTTACGAAATATGTAACTGATTAGAAAGTTTTTACACTGCGACAGGCGTTAGATAAACCTGGGTTCTCAGCTGCTACCAGTACCTTACTGACTCATAGGTATTTAAGATTTTCAGCTACTGTTAGTCAGTGCTCCCGCCTTCCCGTCCTGGAGTCGATCCCGAAGGAAGATCTCCGGCCTCTCAACGGCCCTTCTCAAGACCTCGTCCGTATCCACGAAACTCCACATCTCTTATCACTACGCCTCTACGCTCTTACGAGGGGTGCCTCGCCATGACCTGGCTATCTTCAACGCAGTTGTAAGTGGCAATAAACTGTTTTTATTCAAACAGATTATCTTTTTTATTGTGTTGCACCTTTCTCGGCTTTTTATCTTCAGTTTTCTCTACTTGGTTACTTGGTAGACATTCCCATTGTAATGGGAAATAACAGACAAAAGACTGCGGTCACCACTCGACCGACCGATTTTTATCTTGAACAAATCTGTTGATTTTAACATTATAACAACAGAACTTCCATCTAGAATACCCGAAAACACCCGAAGGTCATTTTCGATGCAACTAGAATTATTCGTTCCCGAATTACTCCAAAAAAATAAAAGATTTTAACCTTACTTCCAAGCAAATACATTGCGAACATACATGATGCACACGTAACCCAATGTGATGGCGATATCAATCGTACACTTAGTGAAGCCATGGTGACATCTATGGCAGAATACTTTGCCGTGCAACAAAGATTTGTAAACATCCCAAGTTATGATAGAACAAATACCTTTGGCTAGAGATTTTATCCACGATATTACAAATAGGGAATCATCCGTGCCAGCTAATTGTGAAAAACAATATCTTAAACCCATATTAGCTAGATTAAAAGGCAGGGCAAAAGCCAGCATCCATGGAAAAACTTTTGAAACCATTAATGATTTAATTAAAAACCTAAAACAGCATTTTGCTCCCCGTGAAACAAATTCTAAGTACTTGAATGAAATCTCAAACATCCGAATGAATATCAGGTTTTTTAGAAGTACGTACCCCTCAAAATGAAGATGCACCTCTAAAAATTGCGCTCGAGTACAAGTCAAGACAGAAATTGAATCCTCAATAATCTACAAACGCTTATCACTAACCAAGATTTTCACAATCAAGTAATTCAGGTTCACGGGATAATAATTCTAATCCTCATGTACGAATTGCAACCACAACAGACAATTACAAATCTTCCGATGTAAAACACAATCAAACTAAAATAATGAAACATTCTCATTTACCTGAAATTTATCATTTCCCGCATAAGTATATTCTCTCATACGAGCATCCATACACATTTAACCCTTATCCTTATTTTTCAACTGCTTGTCAACAACCTACTGGATATACTGAACTATTTTATTTGCATAATGTCCAGCACAGAATTAACCCAAGGTAGAATTTCCACTTTAGGCACAGTGAAACTAAACCTAACAGATTCCGATGTAACTTTTCAGGTTGTCTTGCTAGATTCTCCTGTGATTACAGATGGAATTCTAGGACGAGAATATCTTCCAAAAGAAAAGTGTAAAATTTTATATTAGCATAACCATATAGTCACACATTCCAACTCCATAAAACCTATTCCTCTTGTTGAAAATGAATCGATAACTGCGCTCGAAAATATTATTATTATGATAAGCTGTAGGCTCCAGAAGTTACGATCATGGTTCATTGAAGCAACCAATCCCGATGCGACCGGAACGTGTACGTCATCCACTCCTGCTACTTCTGCCCTAGAAGGTAAGCAAGAGTAGAAAATTTACCAGGAGATGATGTGGCAAAAGTTACAAAAGAGTGAGATATCTGGAGCGTCTTCAATTAGCCGATAAGTATATCCATCTACTTGCTACCAGAAAACTTGAATCTCTTATCGATTAGGCGGATTTTTTACGGCACATGACGTTTTATTGAACAGACAGAAAGGATGAGTAGAAAAGGTGGAATTTTCCTGAATCCAATTTACTAATTGTTCAAGGCGCTCTTTCGCTGTTTGAGGAGATTATATTTTTTTCGTCCAGTGCTGCTTGATGGTCAACAGTTTACACTTGTTCAATGTGTGATTTGCTTTCCTTAAGTTTCAAGCAACTGCCCTAACTTTTGCAGTGAATTTTTTACTTGATGTTATGCAGCTAATCACGCACTGAGCATTTGAAGCATGCCGTTTTGCCGTCTTGCTGCGCAATACAGCTAATTTGTCAATCCTGAGAAAGACTCTTTGGTGTATTTTTGATCTCCTAGTTATCATGTTGGCATTATCGGCTATCTTTATCTATGTTCAGTGATTGGAATATCATCCACACTGTGAAATTTTCTTCGACCGTTGTTATCAATAATGAAGTCAATTCGTGTATTATATTATGATAAAAATAACACATTCTTACATGAATTGACTTCACTATTATCGGCTATCTGCGAAGGTGGTCTTGCTGTAACAAGTGGTATGTTCGCTAAAGGTTATTTCTTTTATTCTTGCTGATGGAGAACTTCATATCCCAATCGGCGTAAAAAGAATACCTAATTTCTAAAATACCGAGGCGTTCTATGAGAATGTTCCGGGTGCATATTAACCCAACCTTCATATAACCTCAGCATATATCCTTTTATTATTATTTTTTTTTTTAACTTTAACTCGGGTGAACACGATTTTTCATCATAGCCACGGACTAAGTCAAGTGACTGACGAAATGAGGATGTTATAAGTTAATTTAATACAATGTTTCGAATTATTTTGCGATGATGCCCGCCACATCATTATGTCTGTGTGCATATTCTCTGAGCTATTACGCGACAATCATCAATAATGTGCACGAAGAATTCGCTAGTATCTCCACATAATTGGCACCGGTCAACCACGTCTTGGTGTAACACGTATTTGCGATAATTTCTGGTGCTGGCAACCCTGTCTTGAATCACAATGACGAATCCTTCCGCTTCTGGATACAGGACGCCCTTTTTCAGAAAAATATTGGATGCCTCACTATCCACTTCATAATGATTTACCGTTTGAGGGTGTTCGCCGTGGACGCATTTTGTCTCCATTGCGTTTCTAATTCCTTTATGGTTTCTCCTCTGATATTCAAGGCCTCTTCTAAGGATAAATTTAAGGACGTGTAGTCAAGATCTGCTTTATAGATGGTGTTTTAAAGTGAAACATCTTACTTGCTATTAAAATAGTCTCGCAACAGTACCTTACACAGCGGTAAGCGTGACTAACTCGGTTTTAGCCGGGGATCAGGAAGTATAGATTTTGTATTGATCTAGAATTCTCGTGTTGTTTATTTAAATAGAACATTCGTTCCGCAACACTAGTCCGACCCAGGTCGCTGAGAAATCGATCTAGCAAGCACCCCAGGAGAAGAACTTTACAAAGTCATTATGTATACTCTCCACTCGGACCCATTAGTAACCAAGTTCTTTCGCTTCAGGCGCCACTCACTCCACTGACACTCTTCATCATACAATTCTTATAAACTGTTTGTCGTTACTATTTTTTGTCCTGGCATACCTCTTTAGCTTCCTTTACGTCCATATATTTCCTCAAGCAAGCTCTTGTTCTTCTATGGCTTTTTATATCTTTTCGAATTTGCGTCTCATTCACACATTCGAATACGTGTTTCATCATTCATTCTCTCAAAATGCACAAAACTATCTCAACAAACTTCTTGCACACTTGTCAAACAGTTTCTCCTCTGCACCACATTTTTTGAGGAATCTCACATAACTGACTTTGTCCACTAGCGGTTTACCGCACATATTGCGCAGGTATTGCATGCCAACTGCGTTAATTTTACTTTTACCCTTTTCTTGGTAGGTCCAGGTATCCAGTAGGTGCAGGTATCGCAATTTTAGCTTTGTTATATTTTTACTTCTGACAATGGCTCCTACCCTGCCGATAATCTTCCTAGCCTCGTTTATACGCCTCCTTAACTCTCCAATAAGCTCACCATCATTAGTAAAGGTACTCGTACTTATCAACTTGTTATATCCTCTCATCGTCTAAGGCAATGTTGCATACTGTTTTACCACCCTTTCCATTAAACACAATAATTTTTGTTTTATTCGCGTTAATTTTAAGACCTATCTTCTTCATGCTAGTATTCAGTCTGATCAACATTCAATGCACGCCTTCAATGGACTCTGATATAACAACCTTAGCACCTGCAAACGCTAACCCACGCACCTTTATAATGCATTCTTGTCCAAAACCTTACCTAATATCGAACCAGTCATTCAGTTTTCTATTTACCCTCACACTCGCTTTGCTACCTGCACATATTGTTTTTATTGCTTTTAAGATCATTGATTCCGTACTCTTTCCGGACTTCCAGAAGCTTACTTCTATCCACCTTATCAAACGCTTTTTCTAGCTCAACAAATTCGCAGACAAGTTTTTTGATTCTTGTGTAATACGCTCGTCATCACTAAGCTCTGTAGAATAAAACTTTCTTAGATACGCTAGCTTCTTTTCGTTAACGGCTGCGCGGATTTCATCTTACTACCAGGCATCATCAGCATTTCGCATTTCTGGTTTCAGTAAATTCTCTATCTTGATTCTTGTCTGTTTCATCGTCTTAGTTCCTTTTCTTCTCCATCTTTGACCTGAAAAAATTCTTGAAATTAAGAGATAATGATCCGTTTCGCATTCGAAATCTCTCATTACCCGTATATCTCTTACTAGCTCTCTCAATCTCTCATCTGCAATAACAAAGTAAATCATACTGTGGCTATCGCCTCCGCACCAGATGTACAAGTGGATCATTTTGTGCTTAAACCAAGTATTTGTAATAAACCAGCCGTTTTCCAAGCATAAGCTAACCAATTTGCCTCGAAATATAACAGATTATAAAGGGAACTTTTGCACTTAAACCAGAAAGTCTGTTCGAGGTGTCATCGGGATCTTCTTTCTTCTGCGGTCGAGGTTGACTTCGTGTCTGTGCACGGCCTTGTCTCTTTTCGTCCACCTGGTGTACAGAGCACTTAGTTTGGAAGACTGAAGCCTCAGTATCGTCTAACCACGGCTCGGGTTACCAGCCCATGTCTACACTCATTCAATTACTTGTAAATTCTAATTTTTTAATGACTTTTTGCCCTTCATTTTAACTATCGTAGTCTAATTGTGACTGTTGCCTTTCATAAGTATCTTAGTCAGTGCCTAAGGTAAAATAAACTGAATTTTTCTGTGTCAAACTGATGTAAATTACTTTTGAACTCTTCCGCGTCGTGCTCAGTATAATATTTCGGCATAGTCAGATCCATCACTAATGAAACACCTCCACTACCAGTAAAGTTCATCAAAATTTCTATACGATAATTATCAAATATGACCATTTCGATAATCTTAGAGAAGAAAATTGAAGGATCGGATTATACAATCCGTACACAATTATGAAGGAAACAATATCGATTCTTTCAGAAGTTCAAGTCAAAGAGATTTAATCTAAAAGTTTTCAAAAGACAAACTGTTGAGCATCTTAGAAGAAAATTTTTAATACCGTTTAAATAAGAATTCAAATATCATAAAAGTTATGCATTTTCGAAAGCCTTGATGAGTAAATTATTAACTATATCCAATCTAAGAGAGCTTATAAATCACTTCAGATTGTATAGTGTTACGTCATAGAAAACGTAAAACACTTTCCTTTTTAATTAGGCTCCTCGTTATAGTTGAGATCGAAGATCTCACACAGGGAAGAGGAAAGATTAGACAATAAATAAATATGGATTTGTTTGAACAATTTATTATAAATAATTACAACTGAAATGTATTGCTTATTAATGGTTCTGCACAAGAAACTGAAGGAAGACTTGTAGACTCTCTAATCCTTCACCACGACCTTTAAAATAAAGGAGACTCATATATTATGGTCCAAAGGAGTTGGGTAAGGAAACTATAGTCATTAAAATTAGGACCTACCGGTTATTGATTCGACTGAAGAATCAAATGAAATCTAGATGGTCTCCGTGTAGTGGTGTGGAAGAAGGGGTTGTGCACCTTGATGTGAATGATGTTGATGAAAACAATAGTGGGTCCAATTCAGGATGG
>CAKNXH010058428.1:1201-11433 GCA_932178445.1 Andricus quercusramuli | reverse complement strand
GCTTTTTCAAATGAATCAACTACAGAAAAATCATTAATTAACGCCTGTCGTCAGCCTACGATCTGTAAAATCATAGTTTCCAGAGTCTACCACGTGGAGGTGGCAGTGCGATTTTAGACTCCTTCGGGGTGCTTAATTTAAGTGAGTCCCCTCGCCTCTCACTATTCGGGGTGTTTAATTTTCATGAATCCTCTTGCCTCTCACCACACAGTGCTTTTTAATTGGTTCGCCTTTTCTTCTCACCATTTTTCTTACTGCTTTTCTTTTCTTTTGAAGTACTCTCCCTATTCAAGGTACGTTTAGGTTTAGGAAAAATGTCACTCTTCTCTTCATAGGAAAATCGTTTAAGGTTCAGCTGTCCCTTATCATTAGGGGTGAAAGCATGGTACTTGAGAGTACCAGGTATTGTGACGACTTACTGAATCGATCTGCTAATTCCACTGTCATTGCTGAATGATCATCCTTAGAACTGAAGAGTACAACTGTTTCCTTTAAATTTTCTCTGGCCCATTTATATAAATCATGAGCACTTAGAATCTGCTTATCTGCTGGACGCTGCAAGCTGGCTCTTGATGCAAGTCGCTTTAAATTTCCTTCGATTCCATCGCATGGTCGTTTTCCATGCGCAGTTGGATGGAAAGTCCAGTCTGCTGGAATTTCAAAGTCTTTTTTGTGGCACAGAAGGTTGGCGAAGTTATATTTATTTTTAAAATGCTGTGGTGCTCCATCTGTGACGTAATGAATCTTTACAAGTTGAAAATGCTTCTTAAGATATTCAATAATTAATTTTTGACAGAGATAAACAGCAACCGTGTCATGGTGTAAGTTATCGGAAATGATCGCCATGCTCACATGTTTTAATTCATTTTCCTCTTTGTAGTAGATAACTACTGTGAAAATGGATGCCTGATTATTATTCCAGTGAGAAGACTGGATAGCATTTTGAAAAACGTAAGCATAATTTTCCGCGAAATCAAACATGATTAAGAAAACTCCAACCAATAGAGTTATTTTGAGATTTTTGATGAACGATGCTTGCATCTTCGCATAAAACTCATGAGATTTTAAGTTTACAAGTTTTTCGCAGAGTTGTTCTATGAAGATATCGGTCTCAGCTACTTCAGTTACCAGATTGCTCCTATCTGTTTGTTGCCAAATTTGATATTTTAACTCCATGACGCAGTTCTCATCCAGAAGTTCAGTCAGGTGTTCCTTCAGGATATCAATGCCAGGACAATTTTCGCATTCGCTGAAATGACATGCAGGACTTGGATTAGTGCACATCATTAATTTTAAACAGTCGTGATAATCAATAAGTTTTCTATCTGAGTCTTCAGTCAGATGCTTTATATCAATTGCATCTAACATGAGATGCACATTTTCGTGATAAACACACACACAAACTGTGTGGGTACCACTTCCTCCGGCTAGAACGCAATGTCGAGGCCTAAGTTGTGCAAATTTTGAGAACCCAATTTTTATTTCCTCATTCTCTATTTTGAAACGGTCGTATAACTCTGACAGGTTGCCCAAGATAAGTCGTTTTTGCACATGCTCGCGAGGACCGTCTTCCTTTTTTATGGATACAAAATCCTTCTTCCCCGGCATTAATCGACTGTTCTCGTCATCTTCATAAAAACTAATCACTACTACTTCAATTCCTGGTGGCAGTTTTCTTCCTGGCTTGAGTCCAGGCAAAGCCAGTATTCCATGTTTTTGAAATAATTGGTCAGCTTTCCGGGCTTGACGTTCCGTTGCACCAAATTCTTCCATTACCTTTCTACGACTCCATGATTTAGGAGCAAGTGTGAGTAATGTTATTTTTTCGTCACCATCAGTACTCACCTTAAATTTTTGTATAATTTGTTGAAGAGTTTCTAGACCTGCTTTGTGATTTTGATCTCTACAACCACTATGTTCTATCGGAACAAATAGAAAATCTGGATCATCGCTGATTTCTTTTTCTATACAGTTGTCATCGACCTCACTGCCATAAACAACTTCTTCCATGCTGGATTCATTTGGAGGCACTTGTGAACTCAATTTCTTAAATTCTTTTCTACAAGGCTGGCAAATTTTAGCGTTGCTCGGCAATTGGGGAAATTTTAACCTCTGACTTACCGACAAACATCTTAAGTCTGGTGTTTTCCAATGCTTTTCCTTGCCAAAAGGATTGGCACAAAAATGACCCTAAGTTATTTTCGTTGACATTATTAATCATGAATTTTATTTGTAATCTTTTATTTTAAATGATATATTTCCAAACAAGATAAAGTCCAAAAGAACGAAAGACCGTGCGTTGCAACAGTAATACCGAAATACCATGTAGATACTTGAATAAGACTCAGAGGAATATCCTTTTGGGTCAAAAGAATGCGTTTTGAAACAAATGAATTTTCCTCTCATATAACTGAAGGTTGAGAAGATTTTCATTTGTCTCAAAAAGAATCTTTTTGCAGCAAACACTATCCATTTGCGACAAACTTCACCTAATCTTGCAGCCAAATAAGTCTGTTTGTATAAAGGAGATGTTCAGTTGGTTCAAAACAATACAGGCAAGAGGACGATACTTTTCTTTCTTGACAACTTTTTTTCTGAGTGAAGTCGAAACATAATTGAGCGATTGCGCGCAATAACAGCCTACTTGTATTTTTTGAAGTCACTTGTTTTTCACTTGTTTTTTGTACATAACTTCATGAAGAACAAATGAAAAACAAGTGACTTCTGAAAATAGAAGTAGGCTGTCATTACATCCAACCGCTCAATATCTTAACGTTTAGCTATGGTACCAGATTCATGAAAAATAGATCATTAAGCCATTGTGGAATTTTCAACTTGATGTAAATCAGCAATAACTAGTAGCCAGAACAACGAAAAAAGAATAAAAATTCTTTCTCCAGAGTTTTGGCTTCAGAATAAGTTAAAAAATTGGAAAACAAGTTATTAATAGAAATTCACCTAAATTTACAAAATCAAGGCCGAGTCTACGCGTTATAAGAGTTTCTAGGCACATATTCAGAAAAAAATTCGTTCATAAAATGAAATTTTTGGACGACTGTGTATAAAAAATTAATTAATATCGTGAACTGACGAACTGTAATAGTAAGGAATCATTCATACTGACAAAAATCAACATTACTTCTGAAAAGAGTAGTTTGCATTTTTTATTTGTTCATAACAAATAATAAATAATATAAACTTACTCTGAACCGCCGACAAACATTCTAAAATGTTTATTAGCTGATGTAATGTCATTCTGAATGAACATGAATGCGTTGAAAGAATGTTAGACTTGAAAACTAGTATGTGGACTACTAAAGGATTGCGTATGAGCACGAGCATTAGGACTGCCTTCACATCGGGGCCTATATCTCGGAAACTATTCACTGGACCATTTTTTTGCTTAGGACCTTTTTTGAAGCCAAAAGGTCAAGCTTCCTTTTAAGACTATTTAAAAAAAAATAAAAATACCCCAAATTGCTAAAAAAGTTAAATAAACAATTGAATTGTTTAAAAAATGCTTAAATTTTGTTTAGTTTTTTTCGTTAATAAAATAGAAGAAAAGAGTAAGAAATAACCTTTCGAAAACCCTACTAAAAATTTTAAATCGCTAAAATAGAAAGGAAGTTACAAGCTTTTGAAAATACCCGTGCAGGCGTTGGGGTTGAAAATGTCACCCCCATCACTTGGAGAGGGGTGGTTTTTGTGGTCTATAAATTTGTCGATTAAGTACTATTGGGTAGGTGAACATATGCCCCGAATTTAAAGAAAATCAAAGAACATGACTTTTAAAGTTGGGGCAGTTGAGAAATAATGCCCCAAATGTAACTTCCATTTTTATTGCTGAAATTAAATTTTTTGAGTCAAAAATTGATCTTTATTGGAGAAAACTAATGCTGTTGGTGGAAATTTCCTCTCTTTTGATTAAAACTGCTATTTTTTTGTTACAAGTTAACTTTTTTGTTGAAAATTCGTATTTCTGGGTTGAAAATGCTGTCTTTTGGCTTGAATGTTCAACAATTTCTTTGACATTTTTTCCTGTCTTGGCTGAAAAATCTGTATTTATTGAAAATTCGTCTCTTTGGTAGAAAATTAATAATTTTGGATTGGAAATTCAACTGTTTTGTAGAATTTCTTGCTTGTTTGTTAAAAGTTGACCTACTTTATTAAACATTCATTCTTCGGTTGCAGAATTGCAGATTCATCATTTTAGTTGAAAATTAATCTCTGGTTTAAAATTCAGCTTTTTAGTTGAAATTTTCTTTACTGAAAATTAATCATTTTTAGTTGAAAATTGAATTATTTGTTTGCAAATTGGTGTATTTTGTTGAAAATTTGTCGTTTTTGTAGAAAATTAATTTTTTGTAGTTGTTGAAAATTCGTCGTTTTGGTTAAGAATTCATCTTTTTAGGTTAAAAGTTAAACTGTTTGGATAAAAATTAAACTATTTTGTTGAATTGTTTTAATCCAACTCTTTGGTTGAAAATTCGTTTTTTGTTGCCGTTGAAATACCAACTATTTAATTTTTCGTTGAGAATTCGTCTTTTG
Source organism: Andricus quercusramuli (assembly GCA_932178445.1). Classification (NCBI taxonomy): domain Eukaryota; kingdom Metazoa; phylum Arthropoda; class Insecta; order Hymenoptera; family Cynipidae; genus Andricus; species Andricus quercusramuli. The sequence continues at coordinate 6,885 of CAKNXH010058428.1, read as the reverse complement.
GTCGAAAATCCTAATTTTCGTGTTAAAGATTCAACTATTTTTGGTTAAAGTTTACTTTTTTTCAAAATAAAGCTATCTGGTTGGAAATTCATTTTTTGCAATTTCAAGTATTTTGTTTAAAAAATCATAATTTTTGGTTGAAAATTCAACTGTTTTGCTGAACATTCGTCCATTTCGACAGAAAATTCGTCTTTTTGGATTTAAAATTCACCTTTTTTGTTAAGAATTAAACTGTCTTCTAAAAGATACAATTATTTCCTTGGAAATACAACGGTTTTTAGTTGAAGTTTAACCGTTTCTATTTAAAATTCGATTATTTAGTTGAAAATTCATCTTCGCATGATGAACACTGAACAATTTGGTTAAAAAATCAACTTATTTGTTGACAATTTTATTATTTCATTGAAAATAAATCTAGATTAGCTTATGATTCGATAACTCAGTCAAATTTCAACCAATTCTAAAAAAAAAATTTCATTACATACGGTGTTGAACTCGCTTTGATATTATAAACAGCAAACAAATATTAAATTGTATAAAGTTCATTAAATTGTTTTTGAAGCTGGAGAAAAAGAGGAACTTTGAATATTTTCTATCCTAGCATCGTGATATTTCACCTTCATAAAATGAACAATGCCCCAAAAAAACGTTTATTTTATTTTATATGACACTTTTTCAGTTCCACTAGAACTACAATTTCTACTATGTTTCGTGGATAGTATTTTTTACTGTAAAAAAGTACCTGGAAAAATGTATTTTTTTGTCCTGGAAAGCCTGGAAAAGTCCTTGAATTTTTGTTTGAAGTAACGCTAGACACCCTGCTTTAATGGATACCTAACAATTTAACTACATTCTCAAAATTTTAGTCAAATTTTTTAATTTTTTATTGTGGAATCAAAATTCCTTTTCTGTGCCCCGAAACCCCTCGTACTGAATCTCATGGATATCTACCAAATTAATAAAATTTTCTCAATTTCAGTAAAATTCTGAAATGTCGACCCCTGCTTCGTGTTTTGTGCCCAGAAAATCCCCTCGTACTAATTTTTTTTTGAAAATCTACCAAATGTATAAGATTTTCAAAATTTTTGTCTAGTTTCGAAATTTAGAATTTTGACCTTAAATTTGTATTCTGAGACTCGATCTAACTCTAACAGACGGAGCGCACACGACATTGACATGTCATTTTGGGGTTACGTTGGTTTCTACATTTGACCGATTAGAATTTGTTTTATCAGATTTAGTGATTGACAGGTGATTCTCATTTCGAGCCTATTTCAGTCCACAAGTCGACCTTATTTTATTAGATTGGCGGATCAAACTGAAGTGGGATTGTTTTGTTGCGTGAACTGTTTTAAAACCGAATTAAGTTCTAAATCGAATCCCAGTTTTTACAGTGCTGTATGAGATCTTCACAGCTATCCTGAATGATAGGATCGTTTGGAGAATTGGACCTGTGTGGCGAGACATGTATGAAAAACGCAGCTCAAGGAAAGGCGTAGCAGGATGTCGGGAGAACCTGCTCAGTGCTCATCGATAGATGTGTCTGTTAAGACGCAACATCCTATCAGCGACTTCTATCGATTACCTGCATTGATAACCGGAAAGCTTTCGATTCAACCTCCCATAGACTTATCATCAGTCTGTTGGAAAGCTTAAAGGTTCATCCACACATCGTGAGATGCATAGAGAGATTAATGCCGCTTTGAAAAACCAGAGTTACGATCTCAAGGATCTCTATTCTCTCTCAACGGATTCTCCTGTTTGAATTAAAACTACCGTTCACTAATCTATCCAAATTCGTTAGTGAGTGCATCCACAATCTGTCAACACTCTCTGAAATATATATATATATATATATATATATATATATATATATATATATATTTTTGTAAAGTTTTTTATGTTCTGAACTCACTTCAAGACATCGTGCAAGATCTTATTTGTGAATATCAACAGTATCAAGAGAGTGATTCTGAAGTTGAAAATATCGAGGAAGGAGCAGATGATACAGATTATGAAAGTGACATAGAGGAAATCAGAAATACTTAAATTATTTGAATTGTAACATCAGTTAATAGCAAGTAAAATAAAAAAAAGCGAAAAACATGTGTTCAGAAAAGAATTACAATTTTTGATTATTTTATGGATATAAAAGAACATTGCGTTATTGTGACGTCTTACAATTAAGCCTGCAATGAGAGCTTCTTATCAGATATCAGCATTTAAACACACTCGATTAGAGGTACTCGCATACACATTAATGGATTTGAATTCAGGTCCTTAAAAAGTTAGTTTTACTTTCTTGCACTGTACTCACAGATATCTGGAATATAACATTCATGATCAAGTCTAATAAGATAGTACTTTTAAAGCTTTCAGATCTGTTCATTTTTGGATTTCATTTTTTGATATTTTCTAAATATTCTGAGGTTTAACAATGCTTGAACGAAATCGATTTAAAGCATATTGAAAAATATCTTGAATTGGTTCAAAGATTCTGGAAATTAGAATTATCTTCTTACATTGTACGAACTGGGAAAAATTCAGGCTTGATGAGGATGATCACGACAGTACAAATCTACGAACTTTCTAAATGAAGCATTCCATTCACTGGTGAATTTCAGGGTGACACTTGGAGATCCAGGACCACCATTAACTAGTTCAATGCGGCCTGCAGGAGTAGTGAATATTTCCATATCTCTAACATGAACCTGAGTAATTATTTCATTGTTGGGTGTCGTGTAAGTCTCTTCAAGTGGACGCTCTCTACCTTCTTCCCACGTTATATTAACCGCAAATGTACGACAAAGACGGTCGATTTCGTTTGGACAGGTTATTCCTGCTGGTCCTGATCTGAACGTGCCATGTCCATGGAGTATCCGTATGGTACCAACAGGATATATTTGCTGATTGCGACCTAGACAGGTGGCTGATGATGTTGCAAAAAATTGTATGATAACTATTAATGCGAAAATCCTCTTACATGACGCCATTTTCACTTCAGAGTGTCCTAGGTCAAAATAACTGGTTTTATACGTTGAAAATTCTGATTCAAACCTATTTGCGTGCGTCAAAGAATAAGCGACTACGACAATCAAATGATTGTGACGCCACTTTGTGTAGAAGCTCATACGTAGGAGATGCTTATCATTATTCAAACAGACTCGACAAGATTTGCATGAAAGGACAGGTGGGAGATACAGTTATCAAGAATACAGATGGTGAAGAGTGGATATGGGTTAGATGAAGGAATTAACAAGAGTGATGAAGTAGGAAGGGTAGAGGCGATAGGTGAAGAGGTGATTGGAAATAGATGGTTGTGAGAGGAAAGGATAAATGATGATTTGCTTAAGCGGAGATGAAGGGAGCAACTTTCCATCCAGAGATGCTCGAATGATTAAATTGTGTGTTAAGTTTGTTCAAAAGAATCATAAAATTTATCAACTTATCATGAAGGTTGTTGAATTTTTAATGAAGATCCCAATTAAAAAGTCGGATATCGAAAGAAAGGGGGTTTTCCGTCGACAGATGCCCCAATCATGCATTGGTTTATCTAATTTTTCCCAACAAATCATAAAACTTATCAAACAATTATAAATGTTGCTGAAACTGTCATCAAGTCTTCGAAAAAAAGCTCTTTTGCAATGGAACACTGGAAAGAGAATGTATAAAATGGAATTTGTTGATGCACAAGACATTGTGCAAGATCTTATTTATGAAAATCAACAGTATCATATCAGTAATAAACAGGGTGATTTTGAAATTGAAAATGTATAGATATAATATATAATATACAGCAAATATATAGATGATACAGATTATGGAAGTGACACAAGGGAAATCGGAAACACTTAAAGTATATCTGAATTGTAACAGTACATTTAATGTTTCTTCTGTATCCAAAAATATTGCTCTTGATTTTTCATAATTATAGATAATAGATACTATTTTGTAATTCAATTTAAAAATTGCTCTATTGCGTTATTGTGATAATGTCTCACAAAGCCTACTATAACAGTTTCTTATCAGATATCAGTGTTCAAACACAGCCGATGAGAGGCATAAGGGTATATATTCATATAGACATAAAAGAATGAGAATTGAAGTTGTTAAAAATTAGTTTTATTTTCTTGAACTGTCCTTTCAGGTATCTAGAACATAACATTTATGATCAAGTCTGATAACATGCTACTTTTAAATCGTTCAGAACGGTACATTTTTGGATTAAAATTTTTGATCTTTCCTAGATATTCTGAAGCTTATCAATGTTTGAACAAAGTCGAATGGAAGCATATGGAAACATATATGAAATTTATTTGAAGATTTTGAAAATTCGTAATATTTGCTTACATTGCTTTAAGAAAATTTCAAGCATCATTAGGAAGATCACGACAGTACAGATCAATGAATTTGTGAATTCCAGAGTTCCATCTACTGGTGAATTTTAGGATGACATTTGAAAATCCGGGACCCTTATCAACAAGTTCAATGTGGCCTCCATAAGTAGGCATTAGTGCCATATCGTAAACACGAACCTGAGTAATTATTGCGTTGTCGAATGTTTTAGAAGTGTATTCATATGTAACGTATCCAAATAGGGTGCCCGTTATAGATAACGCAATTCTATGACAAAGATGGCCAAGTCCGGTTGGACTAGTTGTTCCTGTTTTTCCTGCTATGAACGTACCGTATCCATGGAGTATCCGTTCGGTGCCCACAGGATACATCTTCTTGTTACGCCCTAGACAGAAGGCTGATGATATTGCAAATAATTTTATAATAACTATTAATACAAAAATTCTTTCACAAGAGGTCATTTTTACTTTAGGGTGTCTCAGATCAAATGAACAGACTTTCTAACTTGAAAAATAATTCTGAAACGAACTATCTGCGTGGTTCAAGAATGGACGACTAGAATGATCTAATTATGACGCAACTTTCTATAGAGATTACTGAGAAAAAATTGCTTATCGTAGTTCAAACAGAGTTGATCAAATTTGTATAAATTACTTGTAAAAAAAGGTTTCTTCGTTTCATATTTCGGCTACTTTCGATAATATTTATGATAACATATAGGAGAAACTGGTATGATGTGGATAGCAACACTTTTAAAGTCATAATATTGATAAATGATGCAGAAGTAAGATATCTAAAGAAACAATGAAATTGAATCAAATTCTATTCTCAATTATGGAAAAAAAATAATTTCAGAAAAGATTCACAGATTTGAACAGTTTTAGGTTTGTTGATGTTTTACACCAAAAATTAGCATTTCAAAACCAAAATCATTGTACTTAGACAAGATTTAGAACCTTTTAACAATGTTGAATTATGCTGTTGTTTTTCGTCAGAAATTCGTATCCTCAATAATGAAATTAATGATTTCAAAGAAGATTTACAGATTTGAATAATTTTAGGTTTGTTAATGTTTTACACCAAAAATTAGTGTTTTCAAACAAAATCATAATGCTCTGACGAGATTAGGAATCTTTCAACAATGTTGAATTATGTTGGTGTTTCTCGTCAGAAATTGATATTCTCAATAATGAAAATAATGATTTCAAAGAAGATTGACAGATTTGAACAGTTTCAGGTTTGTTAATGTTTTACACCAAAAATTACTATTTCAAACCAAAGTCATTATGCTCTGACGAAATTTAGAATAATTTAACAATGTTGAATTA